>BSBK01001745.1:555000-815000 GCA_027943335.1 Chamaecyparis obtusa
TATGAGCTTGACCTACTAAAGAAAATACAAAGTTTGAAGCAAGCAGAAAGATCTGTTCAGGAGTATACAGAGGAGTTCTATTGACTCCTCATCAGAACAGGCCATGCGGAAGCTGATAAGGAGAAAGTTGCCCGTTACCTTAATGGGTTAAGGCCAAGTATTCAGGAGGAGTTGAATCTGGTTCGAATGAACAGTATTGAGGAGACATACCAGTTTGCCCTAAAAGTAGAGGAAAAGCTGAACAAGAAGTTTGAGAGCAGACAAAATGGAAGAGGTCGTGGTGGAAGATCTAGTGGACAGTCATATGGTGGCCAAAATGAAGATCCGAAAAAGAAGGATGAGGCCAATAGCAGCCAAAATCAGAGAGGAAACAATTCCAATCGTTTCCAAGATCATAATAATAGAGATCAGAGAGGAAGAGGAAGAGGACAAGGTTCAGGAAGAGGAGGCTTTCGTGGAACATGTTTTCACTGTGGAGAAGAAGGTCATAGGTCATTTGAATGTCCTCAGTGCCAAGGAAGAACAGACAGGAGAAATGAAGGCCAGGTCAGAGTTGCATATATAGATGAAGATGCCAGATCATCAAATTCTGAAGATGTTGAAAGAGGAGAAACGCTAATTAATAGAAGAGTCTTGCTGAGTGATGAGAATGAACTTGAACAAAGGAGGAGCTTGTTTCGCACTAGATGCAAGTGTGAGGGTAAATGCTGTGATGTGATTATCGATAGCAGAAGCACTGACAATTTGGTGTCAGAAGAGATGGTGACAAAGTTGAATTCCAAGAGACAAAAACACCCACATCCATATCGGATTGCCTGGGTGCAGGATGACCACAAGGTCATGGTTACTGAACAGTGCCTGGTAAAATTCAAGATCGGCGGGTACCAAGATGAGGTACTATGTGATATAATATCTATGGATGCATGTCATATGTTGTTGGGTAGACCGTGGTAGTTTGACAGATGTGCTGTACACGATGGTCGTGCGAATACCTATTCCCTAACAAAGGATGGAGTGCGACATAAGCTAAAGCCATTGAAGGAGACCAAAGAAAAAGTATGTGGTAATGCAAGAATAACTTTTGTTGATGAAAGAAAATTCCTAGATGGTATGAGGCATGAGCATGTGTGTTTTGCTTTAATTCCAAAAGCTAGTAAAGAAGAAGTAGAGGATGTACCTGTAGAGGTTGCAGATTTGTTGAATGAGTTTCAGGATATTGTATCTGATAATGTACCTGATGGATTACCACCGGTAAGGAAGATCAGTCATTAGATGGATTTGATTCCAGGAGCTAGTTTGCCAAACAAGACAGCACACAGAATGACACTAGCAGAAAGTGAAGAGTTGAACAGACAAGTACATGAGTTGTTACAGATGGGATTGATTTGGGAGAGCCTGAGTCCATGTGTTGTACCAGCAGTATTAGCACCAAAGAAGAATGGAGAATGGAGGATGTGTATAGATTCTAGAGCAATAAACAAGATTACAATCAAGTATAGGTTTCCATTGCCACGAATGGATGATATTATGGACTGTTTGAGTGTAGCTGTGTATTTCTCAAAGATAGATCTGAAGAGTGGATATCACTAGATTCGGATCAGAGAAAGAGATGAATGGAAGACTGCCTTCAAGACAAAGGAAAGACTGTATGAGTGGTTAGTCATGCCTTTTGGGTTAACCAATGCACCGAGCACTTTCATGCGGCTCATGAACGAGGTTCTAAAGGAATTTCTGGGTAAATTTATCATTGTTTACCTAGATGATATTTTGATCTTTAGCAAGACATTGGAGGAGCATATGATGCATATTCGTATGGTGTTTGGGAAACTAAGAGATGAGAAATTATTAATTAACTTAAAGAAGTGCAGTTTTGTGAAGAAAGAGTTAGTGTATTTGGGATTTGTAGTTTCAGCAGAAGGTCTAAAAATGGACCCAGAGAAGGTACAAGCTATCCTTGAATGGCCTACTCCAAGGAGTGCTACTGAGGTAAGATCTTTTCATGGTTTGGCTAGCTTTTACAGAAAGTTTATTAGAAATTTTAGCAGTATTTGTGGACCCTTGACTGAAACAATGAGAGGGGATAGAAAAGAGTTTAAGTGGACTAATGGTGCAGAAAAGAGTTTTCAATTGTTGAAACAAAAAGTTATAGAACAACTTGTTTTAGCACTTCCATATTTTAATAAGGTGTTTCAAGTAGATTGTGATGCTAGTGGTACTGCAATAGGAGCTGTTATGAGCCAAGAAGGTAAACTTGTTGCGTATTTCAGTGAAAAGTTAAATGATGCCAAGAGAAAATATTATGTCTATGATCAAGAATTTTATGCTATAGTTCAGGCATTAAAGAAGTGGAGACATTATCTGCTTCCTAAGGAGTTTGTTTTGTGTACTGATCATCAAGCTTTGCAATATTTGAATAGTCAAGGAAAGTTGAATCAAAGGCATTTGAAATGGGTTGAGTTTTTGCAGAGTTATACATTTATTTTGAAACACAGAAGTGGAAAGTCTAACAGGGTTGCAGATGCTCTTAGCAGAAGGCAACTATTGCTGACAGAAATGCAGATTGAGGTGGTTGGGTTCAAGGAACTCAAGAATTTGTATCCAGGGGATCCTGATTTTGGTGAAGCTTGGAAAGCTTGTACAAAACTTGTTACTCTAGACAGGATGAAATGGTTGGATTTCATCATCCAAGATGATATGCTATTCAGAGGGAGTCAGTTGTGCATTCCAAGAAGTTCTATGAGGGAGAATCTCATCAAAGAGAAGCATAGTGGAGGATTGGCTGGACATTTTGTTCGTGATAAAACCTTTGCTTTGGTTGGTGAGAATTATTATTGGCCACAATTGCAGCAAGATGTGAAGAAGTTTGTACAGAGTTGCAGAGTATGTCAGATGGTGAAGGGAGTGAAGTAGAATACAGGGTTATATCAATCATTACCTGTACCAGAGAAGCCTTGGGAGGATATTAGTATGGACTTTGTTCTTGGTTTACCAAGGACTCAGTGGGGACACGATTCAATTTTTGTAGTAGTTGACAGATTTTTTAAGATGACATATTTCATTCCCTGCAAGAAGACTAATGATGCTATTCATGTAGTAGAATTGTTTTTCAGAGAAGTAGTGAGACTACATGGTTTGCCAAAGAGCATAGTTTCAGATAGAGACACTAAGTTTGTTGGATATTTCTGGCGTACATTGTGGAAGAATTTGAAGACAGATTTGAAGTTCAGTTCATCACATCATCCACAGACTGATGGATAGATAGAGGTGGTGAATAGAAGTTTGGAAAATCTGCTGAGATGTTTGGTTAGAGATAAGCCAACAGGATGGGATTTGATTTTACCACAGGTAGAATTTGCATACAATAATTCTGTGAACAGGAGCACTGGTAAATCACCATTCCAGATTGTTTATGGAAGTAGTCCAAGAAATGCATCTGAATTGAGAAAGATAGATAAAGGAGAAATAAGTAGTGCTGAAGCTGAGGATTTTGCAGAGCACTTGAAGAACATCCATGAGGAGGTGAGGAAGCATATTACCAAGATGAATACGCAGTATAAGGCTAAGGTAGATGAGAAAAGGAGGCATAAGGAATTTCAGGTTGGAGATGAAGTCATGGTTCATTTGCAGAAGGAGTGATTTTCGGTTGGTACATATAACAAGTTGAAAATGAAGAAGTTTGGGCCATGTAAGATACTGAAGAAGCATGATTCAGGAAATGTATATGAGGTAGAATTGCCTACTGAGCTGAATATTTCACCAGCGTTTAACATTTCAGATTTGACAGAGTATCATGAAGGAGGTGTTGAAGATGAGGTTGCAGTAGCACAGTGGAGTATTCCAGCAACCAGTTCAGATATCAAGGAGATTGAAGACATACTGGACAGTCGTGTTGGCAGAAGCACAAGGAATAGGACATATGAAGAGTATTTGGTCAAATGGAAAGGATGACCTGTTGAAGATTCATCATGGCTAACAAAGGAGGAGGTTAACCGTCTTGGTTTTCCTCTGCACACCTAAGTCATGACAGGATCACTTCTCAAATTACCCTGGGTGTCTGATGCAGGAGCATCCTGGGTGTAAGAGCAATCTTGCATCACCCGAAAATATTTCTATTTTTGTATTCAATAAGGGCTATCTTGTGCAGAGTTGCTATTTATGGAAACTTGTTATTTTTAGTAAGTTGGTCTTACGATCTCGGAATGTCTGGATTTACATATGGAGGTTCATCTCAGTCATATCAGCCTGCCAGCAAAGTTTCATGGCTAGATCAGGTGTAGTTTTGAAGATATTGAAGATTTTCGGTATTGGCAGTAGGGTACAGAAAGTTCAAACTCAGTTTTGAAGGCTTTAGAGGCCCCGGATGAGGTTGAAAATTTGGGTGACAGGTGCTTTGCACCAATCAAGCCTATAGAGCGCTTCGTGGCATTTCCAGAATGGGGTTATAATAACCAATCGGGTCAACGGGTGATGACTTATGGTCTCCGGAAGTCGGGCCACCTGAAATGGCAGAAAATAATTTTCCTTCAAAATTTTTGTTCGGGTTTCAAAAGTCATTTTGAGCCGACTTTGATGTAATAAATTGAAAAATAAAATAATTTTAAGTTTGGTCGGCCCTTAGGGCTAAATTTCTAGAACCTTCTCAGGCGGTGGAAATTGCCTATATAAAGAAGGCCCATAGTGTTGTCTAGGGCAGTTCTGGGTAGTAGATCTGGGTATTGATTCGAGGTTTTGTCCTACAGAATATTGTAAGGGAATGCCCATGTGGCTTTGCATATTGTAATTCTGAAAGTTTGTAATTCCACATTTGTGGAGATAATAAGAAGCCAATTTTTTGTTCTTGCATATTATTGTTGTTGTTTCTCTATTTCTATTATGTGTTTGTGGTATTAAGGGGAGCACCCTTCATCAATATATGTGTGTCTGTATATATATATATATATATATATATATATATATATATATATATATATATATATATATATATATATATATATATATATATATATATATATATACACACACACACACACACACACACACACACACACATACATAAATATATGTGTGTGTGTGTGTATCTATATGTATGTATGTATGTATCTATGTATGTGTATATATATACACACATACATATATGTGTATATACATATGTGTGTGTGTGTATATGTATATATATATATATATATATATATATATATATATATATATATATATATATATATATATATATATATATATATATATATATATATATGTCAGATTTAGGTCATCATAGAACATCAATTAAGCCAACCATAATAAGGTATAAGGGGTAATCCTAAAAGTTTAGCCACCAAAACATAATTGTGGTGAAACAGATTTTATCTAGGAGATAGAGAGGACCTAAAACATCATAAGATAATATCGAATATGATCCCAAACATTACACACTTGAGCACATCCTCCAAAGTCAAGAATAGAGTAATGTGTAGTGCCAATTAGTTAGCCCAAAATACATATTGAACATGAAACCACTTAATTCAAATCCCCACATGGAAAGGTGGGACCTTAAAACATCTCAACACATCATCCAATGCAACTAGAAACACAACATGATCAAGAAAAAAAAAACCTATCAGACATATAGCCACAAATAACCTAGAGAACAAACTCTAAATACAATGCAACACTAAAGTACTCATTTATTGCTATGTATATCACATAGATATGTTCCTTGAACATCCAACAACATTCCCAAGAACACATGTCATGTTTCCTCAATGAACCAAGATACCACCATCAAAGTGATATAGAGTTCTTCATAACAGGAAGGATATAAAAATATAGTTATGAAGTATATCATAAAAAACATACTTTTTATAAACCTTGTTACCAAAAATTGAACCGAGACACTACACAAAAAATTTAAGCCACCCCTCGCAATCACAACCTAAGAAAAATTAATGTAGATAATTACAGAGCATTTTTAAAATTGATCTTGGTAGACACCCAAATTGCCAATGCATTGCATACATTTTAACGATATTGGTGACAATAGTAGGGACCTAAACTAATAGGAGTGAAATATTCATAGAACATACAATCTATGTTCCAAAACATAAGTCTATATCATAAAATGCAAAGGAATACAAAACATTCTTCTAGGAAGATACCATAACACATTCTTCAATTATCAAAACACCTCAATTGCTCATTAAGAGTCATAGGGTGAATACTACAATAGCCAGTAGCATCACACAACTATTAGCACTAATGCCATACTTATAATCCTCATCTCAATTCATGTTATCTCAATGTAATACAAATAATCTTCATCTTAATTCTTCTTATCTCAATCCCATGCTTCTAATCCTTATCTTAACAATGTCATGCTTCTAATCCTCATATTAATAATTTCATGCTTCTAATCCTTATGTTAACAATGTCATCATTGAATAGTTTCGTAGTTCCAACTCACATCACCAACACAAGATTTTCTCTTCTACACAAAACAAATTCCAAAATAGCAATGTATATGATATGAATCCTACCTTCAACAAAATTTCCTCTTCATAACCATGTCAACAGGGGGATTTCATCACAATCATCAATAACACTGTCTCATATAATACTCTCACAACTATATTAATACACTAATAAGAGGGTTGATACAAAAGGTCAACATCACAAACACATATTAGTTAGCTCTCAACTCATAGAAGGTACAAGTTTAACATTAATGAAAACATCAACTTACCTAGCTTAACAAATCATTCAAACAATCACTTAGAGAATCAAAGACATATAAGCTCTAAGGATATGATATTGAATTGGCTCTCTTGGACGAGGAGTTACTTGATTGTACTTATCTATTTTATTCTCGTAGGCTAAAGTATAGTAATAAGGGAATAAATTACATTACATTAATTAGTCAATATTATCCAATAAAGTACATCTTATGGGTAATGTTTTTTAATTAATTTAATATAGCTTCTTGAGTATGAAATTAAAACAATTTAATATAGCTTCTTGAGTATGAAATTAAAACAATTTAATTAATAGAGTCGCTTTGTTTTTAAGTTTGATAAAATTTTAAAGAGCAAGAATTTGAAAGGAATCATTGTCATAAAAGAATGTTTTGGAGCTCTTTTTTAGTATGCTTGATTTATTTTCATCTAATTGGATTTGAAAATCTTCTTGGGGAGCTAAACTCAAAGGCACAAACCAAAAGAGATACTAGTTTTGATAGTGCAATATTCTAACCTAGCTAGTTGCAAGAGAGATCATGAGATTTCTCACATGGATATAATAATTGGAATTTGAATTTTATGAAATCTTTGAATAAAATATTTTTTGAATTATGTGGAGAGCTACAAGAATAGAACTTTGGATGCTACTTTTTAAATTTCTTCTAAGGTTTAGTACACGGGGTCTTCACTGAAGGGGTAG
Source organism: Chamaecyparis obtusa (assembly GCA_027943335.1). NCBI lineage: Eukaryota > Viridiplantae > Streptophyta > Pinopsida > Cupressales > Cupressaceae > Chamaecyparis > Chamaecyparis obtusa. The sequence goes on from BSBK01001745.1 coordinate 562,429, forward strand.
TACAATACCACATGCATTCATATTGAGGGGTTTAAAATGGGAAAAAAAGGAGGCAATATATTGCCTAAATAGGGGGAGGGAGTTTTTTGGGAGCTAGGGGGTGGGGGTTTATATAGGAAAATGGGTGTGGGAGGTATTAGGTGGGTATTGGAGGGGCTAACAAAAAAAATGTTTGGGACAATATCTTTTGAAAATAGGGGTATTCTTTAGTATGCCATGAACACAAGTTCTATGATTCAGGTTCACTAAGTGAAGCCCCCGTGGTTTAGTAGGCCTATATTAGATGAATATTTTTGTATATATTGACCACCACATATTATAACTTTTGAGAAAATTAAATAAATTAGACGACCTAGTCTTTTTAATTATGAATATCAAAGATGATGTCTAGAAATAGCTAGAAGCAATAATACTCATACCTAGGCTGCTTATAGTCCATGCTATGTAATGTAACTCTAAGCATATTGAACCTATACAAGCACTAAAGTTTGAGAACTTTAGTACTTAACCATTTGCAAAATATATGTTGTTCATAAGGTCAGCTAAATCAAGCTCTTTATTTTTGCATTTATTCATTTTAGTTCGTAATGAAATTATCAATGTCAACAATACTTTTACGTACAATTTTTGAATGTGTTTGATTTTATTATACTATGAACATCATATGAATAGTTATAAATCAAATATTAATCAAGACTACAAACAAATGCTCCCCATGCAAGATGTTTGATAAATGACTATGAGAAAAAGGTACATGTTTTTGGTGAAAATTTGAAGGAAAGATTTTGTAGCAAGACTCTAAGTGTCATGATGTGGATTAGAGTATATTTCAAAATTTATTACATGCTAAAACACAAAACATTTCTAGAAAGGACTATACCTTGTAGAACGAAATAATTTAATTAGGTATCATTAATAAGCCTAGGGTTATAAATAGACAGAATAGATGTAGGTAGTTAAAACTAGCACTTGCACCTTTGAGGGGTGCAATAGTTATGCCGATAGTAAAATATATATAAAATAATGATCTTATGTTAATTTTTCATCTCGTATATTTTGCATTAGTTGATGAAATTGTTCTTATGTTTAACTTTCACCTTATCATCAGAAACATTGTTTAAATTGGGGTGATGTCTAAACATTGTTTAAATTAGGGTGATGTTTGATGAATCCCCTATAGGTTTGGAGATCAATTCTATCTACCTCGGTTGACATGGTGGTGGGGCCTTGATTAGGCTAGTTTTTTCAACTTGAGGGATTATAGGAACAACTCCAAATCACTAGGATAACCTATCGACCCCTTTATCAAAGTGTGAGGCATTACATCCCACTCATACAACTATTTAAGAATCACTCCTAATACTATTCACATATTCATATTTTTCTCTCCAAATTCAAGAATTAAATTATCATTCCTTTAATCCTACCCTAAGTTAATATAGGGTCATTTTCTTTCCACACAATCTACATATTAATATATATATTAGTAAAATTTAGTATAAAAATTATATAACTAAAATATAAAAACTATACATTTATAAAACTGCTTCACAATGTAATTAAACTTAACAATGTCATTACAAATATTTCCATGTTTGACCTTATGCCACTTAAACCCCTTATATTAATTTGATCAAGTGCTACAATCATATTTGTATATCCATTATAATTAACTTTGTTCATAACAGATTCTGAGAAAAATGATTAGGTGATTTTATAGACTGCCATCCTTATGTTCGTTACACATTTTGTGTTGGTGCTTCTCAACAAATTAAGTGTCTATTATAAGAAAACTAATTGTTTTGAAAACCAAATCAATAAAAAAATCTTCATTTAGAACATTAAATATTATTGTATAATTTCATGTAAACTTATGTGCATGCATACCAAAAACCTTATTGCTTAAGAAAAAGAAAATCCATGGCTATGTGCACATTAAGCTTCACTATACCCAATTGAACACAATCAAAATTTCCCAGAATCTAATTCATCATGAGTATTCCCATGGAAACACAATATTTTCTATTACAAAATACATCTTATAAATTTGCAATCTAGTTACAGAAATTTCATTCTCTATTTCCCTGTATGATAACACATTCTCACCTCTGGGGACCAATCCCTCTCATTGTTCAATGCAAACAAATAACATTTTTGAAGTATTTATTGAGCTCATAGACCAAGTTCTTCATTACCATGTACCTATAAGTTGCAATCTTTTTCCTTCTTGAAAGGGTGTTATCTATTATGAGGACCACTTTCCCTACCTCTAATGCCTCGAACGAATTGCAAATTGGTTCATCAAAGGAAGACATCATCCTAGTAATGTCTATCGTAATTTTGTAGCTTCCCCCTACACTTGGAACAAACTCTTCCCAATAAGTAACATCTCATCCACCAACTACAATATCCCACATAATTGTTGCCCCAGACTAAAAAAAATTGAAAATATTAGTTTAAGCTATACATAAAACTCATCATGCTTGTAAAGAGTTCCAAAACACATAAGCCCACCCAAAACTCATCAACCCACTCAAAATTAATGTGATCGAGAGAAACATATAGTGCCTATAGATTATGGGAATTTCACTTGAACAAGATCACATGAATTACACTCCAAAACCTATAAAAGGTAGGAGAATTATTAACACAATAAGACCATTTTGCAAAATTGAGTCACAAAGCTCCTTGGTAGACAATGGGTGGGCACACATACTTATTATTTACAAAGAAAAGAAAATTGATATGAAATTATGATAAACGAGAGAAAAAAAAAATTAATTAATTTACGTAAGTAAAATAGAGATGTATAAACGATTGTTTCTCAATTTAAATAGATTGTTGAGTGTGATCAAAAATATCAACCGAATAATAAATACAATTAAATCTTAAAATAATCTTGCATGTCTTAATTGTAAAAAACTAATACCTAATAAAATGATATATATAATAAATATAAAATACTATTGATATATATAAGACTTACAATTCAAATTGAACAAAATGACTACACCATTGAAATACTCAATTGGCTTTGACATGCTTTTCTCACTTAATTTTTTCTATGGATAAATGGCACTATGTATGATGTAATTTGATATCTGCCAAAAATGGAAGATGAGCAGATACTATGGGTTTAGAAAATCATTCTTAAATATTCTCATCACAACCTAAAAACTTTCGTAAGTTGATGTGAAATCATCTTTGACGGTGAAAAGGCTCTTTTCTTAGATTGAGGGTGTCTCACCATCAAATATAGTCAAACTTGTTGTTAGACTCAACAACCTAAAAAGAAGAAGCAAAAATTCATTTTATGCTTTTCTTACCTAATTTTCATAATAGATGAACAACTCTATGTATTGATTGAATTCTTGAGCACTAACCCTAAAACATATTCATTTAGAGTTATGTTTTTTTTTCTCACCTAATTTTCATAATAGATGAATGGCTCTACAATATTAAAATTTATATAAAATATATTTTTGATGTTTCTATTGTATCTACCCTAACCTTATTGTTAAATATTATTCCTAATTTTTTAAGGAAAAATTTGGATCTCCTAAGATTTTATTTTATTTTGTATAAACAAAATGCACTATAGTGAATTCTAGACTTAGACAAACACATGAAAATCAACCTTAATCGAGGAAAACAAAACAAAAGATCTAATAATGTATTTGCAAGGGTTGTGAATGATATTATTTTTGTATAAACAATTTGTGGGTGTACACGTAATGATAAAAAAAATTATTAAGGAGGCTTACAACTACCCTTCTGCAATGAAGACCTTCATCCACCGAAACTACGACCTCCTCGTAGACTACCAACTACAAATCGTAGGAGAAATCCAATTTCCAATTTGGTACTACCTGCTCTCCTTGCCAGGCGTTAATCGTGAAGACATAAAGTGCATGATGACCCACCCCTTGCCTTTGTCCCACTGCAAGAAAACCCTAAAGAGAAATATTATCATAAAAGAATGTTTAGAAAACTAGAATGGAAATGGTGATATTTTATCAATAAATGTTAAAATAATTTTACCTTTCCTAACACAATAAATCCAGCTCCATTCACATCATTCAACAAAGTTGTGGAAAGTAAAGATGCCAATACAATCTCCAATTCATTGGGAAAAATGTTAAATATTTTACCAAAATTGAAGCAATTAGCGAAGAAATCTGCCCCAAAAATCCCTACTAATTTGTTTGTTTGTTAAAATTATTTTTAAAAAAAGCATTTTCAACGAAACAGAAAATCAACAAAAAAACTAAATATAAAATCAATGAACTATTTATCGGATTCAACATATGCAATGCTTGGAGTTTTAATTTTTATCAACTTAAGAGGTTTGGTTCGCCAATTTTTTGAAGAAAGAAGCAATACTATAAAAAACTAACCAAGGAAAAGATTGTAATTGAAATCCAAGATGCAGTAATCAATGGCAGCTCTTTTGCACCTAGATTGGAGATAAGAGTTTTGTCCACCTGTGAATGGTGGTGTCAATTGTTTGTGATTTCCTTACAGTTTATGTGCCCTCTCTGCGCCTTTACCATTATTGGAAGTGGCTTCCCTTTTTTTTTAGATTTTCCAGCGTCCAACATAAGACTATTGGAAAGTCCGAACAAACCAACGGGTATCTAGCTAGGAGTAAGCCTATCAACTTAAATATACCTAATAAAATTTTGAAGAAGTAATGTAAAATTTCTTGTATTATAGTACTTTTATTGAAACCAATTATGATGGTCACTTTAAGAACTTGTCCACTATAAACAATTCTTAGTCATATTGATAATTTCCCATAAGTATTCTACTAATAATCAAATCCATGTTGATAAATTTGTATCATTGTTGAATTAAAATATGTAAACAAGGAATGTATGGCTAGATGTGGAACTTAATTTATGCATGAGGCTACTAAAATTATTTGTATAACACTTCAAGGCTTTGGTAATACTAAATTACTATTTGTTAGGATTAAAATAAACATATTTAACTTGGGCAATAAATCTTTTTTTAAAAATTAATGACTAAGTAGAGGTTCTTAGAATCAATCAATTTGTTCCCACACAAGCCCAACATTATACTGAGCATGTGAACTAGAAATTAGTTGAGGCAGATACCTTATTGTCTTTCCCCTTTTCACATGATTACCATTTAGAACAAGTATATCATCCACTTCATGTGGGGCACATTATTCAGCTTACTTTGTGGGTATAAAACCTAAAGTGACTTGTGATAAGAATGTGTGGTTATCTCCTTATGTGGAATCTAATATGACTACTACTTAGGAACTTAGACAATAGTATATAGTCTTTATCATATATGGAGTATGTTTTAACCATTCCTCTTAATGTGTCTATATGCTAGGTGATAAAATGCCCATATTAAGTGAGTATTGCATTGATTATATTGACAAATGTGTTATTCTAAATTTTAACCGGATATGAAATGTCAATAATTAGGAGAACAAGAATGCAATAATACTAATTGATCACTCCATCAAGAAAAAGGAAAAAGAAGAGATGCAAAAACAAAGAATTTAAATACAATAAATGGACTCTTACACATCATTTTTCTTCACTCCTTTGATTGAGCTAAAGTAGAGTGCACCCAATACTCTCGTTGATGTGCTCTTTATGATTTATTAGAGGTGAAATGTGGTTAATTATATTAGACCAACAACATGATAGTATATTTGGATGATAAAACAGATAGTATGATGATAGCTAGTGCTAGATTGATATGAAAATAGATAGCATAAGGATAGCATGAAAGTGGATAAATCAAATAGGAGATGAGGACCTCAAGTTATAGACTTTCTGATGGGGAGGCTAGGATAGACTAGCTAGTCTATGCTCTGCTCCTTGCCCAAGGACTCAAGTGTACTCCTAACACCTATGGTTGATCTATAGGAACCTTCTATATTCAAGGGACCCCTGACCTTCCTAACCTTCCCACCAAGTTCAATCAACTCACTCATCAACACTTCCTACTTTGCATTCTAGCTATTAGCCTTATCTAGGCTTAATAAGGGCTTTTTGTCTTATGCTGCTTTATCACACTCCAACAGTGGATTTGATAGGTTCCAAGGTGTTTTCAAAGCATTTGGCATTTTCTCAAATCATTAGTTTGGTTGGGTCTTCCTCGGTTTGACTAGTTGCTTTGGAAAACAGGGCTACAAGGAGGAGGCCTAATTAGCCTCCCTCCAGTTTCTTAGGGAATTTGAGACCCTTTGCACTAAGTTTCATGCACCCTTTCCTAAAGGACTTTTCTTGAAAATGACCCACTCTAATGGATTTTTGGGGTCTCAGGTTCTCATTTGTCTGTACAGTACCCTTCCCTATTTATGAGGGTTTCAAGGGTTTCATGGACTGCTCCCTGCTCCTAGCTTCACCATGGAACTTCTACCATCTTGCAGACCTTCTCCATCTCAAGGTTAGGTCTTCTAATATCACCCTTGACCTCCACCAAAGGCCAAGACTCAAAACTCTTCCTGTCACCTGCTGGAGTGTTTTGATTGCTGCTACAACCTAGCCGAATGGCTCTAATTTGCCTAGGGCATCATCAAGCCATAGCTTGCTTCTATTTGATGGGGCCCTGCATTCATTATAATACACATTGGGCTCTATAATATTGGAATCCAAAGTCCCATGGAAATCCCACGGTGGAAACAAGACCTACAGGCCCATTCTCAATAAGCTCTCCAAACTGGCAGAGCACTGTCAAATGGAAAAACTAAAGCAAAGGAACAAAAACACAACCTCTACACACTAGTCTATTGCATGGAAATGGAAAAGAAACACACAAAAGCACTAATTACAACCAAGTTACACCAAAACAACAACTTATTCACATTCCAATAGTCCACAACAGTGACTGTTCTAGCTTTCTCAATGTTCAGACTACTCTGTCATACTGTGGCCATACAAACTGACTACCAACCCCCACATTAGGGTTTTACAAAGTTAATATAGCCCCCCCTTGGTGTTTGTAGAATATTAGGGCTTCTTAGCCGCTAAGATTGGGTTAGGGCACAAATCTGAAAAAGTTGTTCAGCAACTTTCAAAAGTTGTTCAACAACTTTCAAAAGTTGCTGACAACTGCCAAGCAACTTTTGTTGCACAAGACAATATTGTCTCATTTCTTCAATGACCACTCTTGAAAGCCTCTTGAAGCACACACAAGTGCTCAAACACATTTAACCCAACTTAAGACTACAACCACCTATCCAAGCATTGACTCAGGATGACATCCCATCACTCCATGAGTCAGGATGCCTTACAATTTAGGAAGACCAAAAACTACTAGGACTTCTACTAAGCCTAGACACAACAAAAAGTGAGTCAAACTCCTTGGTGACTCTTATTTTACTTACATAGCACTAAACACACCAAAATATGAAGGTGAGGGCCCTTATAGAGGTGCTCCTGCACCACTTTCCAAGCAGGAAACATGGGGATACGATGCATTAATTAATGGAAAGAGAGGATTTTAGGAGAATGGAGGTATAGATTGAATTTATAGTGTCTCATAGAATGTAAGAGCTAGGCATGCTCACACATGTGTGATAAAAGGAGTTGGGATAAGCCAAAAGGTGAAGGGGTGATGTGATGGCCTAGCATGCCTTCAAGATAGAATCCTCACATGTGGGAGCATGGGAGATTTTATGTGGAGTTTTTCATGCCCATAATATAAAGGTTTGAAAACCTGAATAGTTTTTCTAACAAGTCTTTCAATTAGTAACATCCTTACCAAGGAGTAACTTGCAATGACCCACATTTGTAACTTATCATGTAATACCCTTCTATGTGTTTCCCTTGTATGCATGGGTGTGTAGGACTTCTCGAGACATTGATTACTATGATGGACTATTTATCTTGTTTTGATGGCATTATGATTTGATCATGATGCTCTTGATTGATACATAGACATTGGTATGATCATTATTCATGTTTCTCTCTCTATGATTATGATTATGATTATGATTATGAAAGCTCTTTGATGATTAATGTTTCATTTTTATTAGACTAACTCATGATTATGATTATATGATGATGATGTGATGGCTATTGTTATGTCTTATATTAATTTTTTCAATGATTATATATGTTGTGATTGTTCTTATCAATGATGTTCTTATGATGAGGGATGAAGTCATGTTCCTCACTTGTGAGGTCCACATGATGTCTCAATCCCCTTCACTTTCTGTGTAATTTTCCATAAGATGTATATATGCATATGTATCTTTTTCTTTTATGGTACATATTTGTAGGTATTGAGCATCGACTTGACATGGCTCCACAGGCTTGATCATGCCCTCAAAATCATTGATGGTTATTGAAGGGAGATAGTACCAAAGCCCATTTGAACCTAACCTTTACCAATCGTCCTATTAGAAGGATGATGATGACCTTGTGCAATCAATTGAACTGTCAAGGTGACCGGTCCTAATCCACCCAATACTTGGTTGAGCATGGTTTGATTTGTGTATGTAGTATGGTGGTCTCTTGGTATTTGTTGATGTTTAGATTTCAAAGTGATCTATTTGGTTGATCTTGTGATCAGGGCATATGCCTTTAAATTTGTCATTTTTGGTTTTCGGGGATTCTTAATACAGTTTTGGAGTATCTCAAGGTTTTAGGATTTTGTTTTGGGGGGGGGTCAATAACATAGATATATTTCTTAATGTACTTTTACATACATACATACATATATATATATATATACATACATATATATATATATATATATATATATATATATATATATATATATATATATCTATATATATATATATATATATATATATATATATATATATATATATATATATATATATATATATATATATGGTTTATCATTTCCTCTTAAGTTATTAATGATTCATTAGTGTGTATGTGTGTGTACGCATGTGTGCAAATGCACACACACATACACACATATATATACATACATGTGGATATATATTTATTTATACTTGTAAGGTATAATGTATTATTGTAATTATTATTTATGATGAATTATAAGGTTCTTATTTAGGGTAAATATATGTATGATATATATATATATATATATATATATATATATATATATATATATATATATATATATATATATATATATATATATATATATATATATATATATATATATATATATATGTCTCTTTAATAAACTGGCTTTAAGTCAATTTTTGGAGTGAGAACTAGTTGGTTCTCATACAAATTCCTCCAAAAAAGAATTTAATGTTGGATTTTGATTATTTTCATATGGTTTTTTGTTGGTGAAAGAGAGGGAGAACTTTTGAGACTTGTGGAGAGGAAATGGTGATTGAATTGTGAATTGCAGTGATTGCTTTAGAAGAGATTAATGATTTTTATTGCTTCCATTATTGAGAGATTTATTCTTGTGTTGGGAGAGAGATACTACTACTTGGAGTGGATTGCTTTACCTTTAAGTTTTTTTGGAAGAGTTAGAGATTTGATTTTTGTTTGTGTGTGGATTTGAGTGCTTCACGTTGCTTCATCTCTTGGTTGGAATCTTCATAGGACCTAAGGTAAGATATAATCCATTGATCTTATTATCACTTTGTAATGTTTGTGATGATTTTAGTGATGTTATGATATTTTAATTGTATGTCACTCGTTCATTGGAAATCTAGAAATGAAGTTTAGAATATCCAATTAGTGCCCATTGGAAATCTAGAAATGGGTTTCTCTCATATTTTATTCCTAGGGTCCAATTAGTGTCCTAATTATTATACTTTTACAAGTTGTTATGTGCGTCTATCAGTATACCCTAACCAGGCAGTTGTGTTCAATGAATACTTGTGTGCATCTATTAGTCTACCCTAACCAAATAGTTGCATTCATTGAATACATCAGTTGTGTAGCACAATTATGCTAGTTGTGTTGAATGATTATATCGATTGTGTTGAATGATTATATCAATTGTGTTGAATGAATTAGTCAACTATGTAGCTTTATTAGCAATTGCATTGAATGCTTGTCTGGTCAAAATTGGTCAAAATTAGGGTTTATAACCTTTACCAAAGGCTTTAGGGATTTATTATATCATGTTTTCTCAATCATGGATCCTCTGTGGGATAGTAATATGTCTAATTTGTGGGAATTATATGTTTTTGAATTCCATGTTGTTCAATTGATTCAGATTGGATTCCTTATTAGGGTTTAGGGCTATGCGTGAAGAGGGGAAATATGAGTGTTCCTAAACTTGCATATCGTGATTTTGATTACTCAACAAAATTTAGATTATTTCATTACCTTTGTATATGATTATTATTTGTATCTATTTTACATTTTTAAACCTAGGGTTAGGGAACCTAGGTACATGATAGATTGAGTGGCTTGCAATGGGGATCAAGACTCTAAAGAGGCCAATTATAGAGTAAACCATTATAGAGTTAAGTAATCAAGTGATAACCTATTAAAATTAACTGGGGTAAAATATTAAACAACATAATAAGTTCTCCTTTCCCATCCCTTGATTGCTAGTACATGCTAAGGATAGGAGTGTGATGTAGCCATGGTTGGAGTTTCCCCAATGGAGATGGTCCAACCATGTAGCAAGAGTCAACACAACAAAAACAACCAACTTAAAAACAAAAATAGACAATAAAGATGCTACCAAAAATCTTCACATTATCACAGAATCAAGTAATTACATCACATTGGCCTACAACATGCAAATTAAAAACTTTTGGCATATTGTTACCATAGCTGATAGCAATGTTGAAGATTGATTATCTGATGGAGATGATGATGAAGATCGACCAAGATCATAGGAATACATGATAGTAGAAAGGTTAGATCAGTTATAGGCTTGTAATTGATGTCAAGCAATTGATTTATGGTTTATATTATGTTGCCATATCATTCGGTGATGATAGAAGATGAATCAGTTAAAGAGAAGAAGAAATGAGAAGTTGAGAAGTTGAAGAACTTAATTGGGAAACTGATACAAATCGGACAATGATTAGATTATGTTGATATAATTTTTTTCTACCTAACATATGATTATGTTAAGTTAGTAAAGCATAATGATGAAGATTTGACAATTTGGTAAGTTAAGTTCTTCTGGACACCGAGATGGAAAAGTCACTTGGTAAGGTAAAGGTAAAAAGAAGGTCACTCGGTAAAGCAAAAAGATTTAGACAACGTGCGATGTAATCAAAATTCTAAGGAAGGAAACCAAGAAAGGAAGAGGTACTAAATAAGGATGGAATCGACATTTAATGATTAGCTATGCTGAGTTGGATGATCATGATGATGAGAAAAGTTAGTTACAAGAGATCTACGAATAGGAAGATTCAAGATGAAGATCTATGGTAAGATCTAAGCGGCAAAAAGAGATGGAACAAGTTTCTTAAAAAGTTCAAGTTCCTAGGTGAAAAGAAAACATGTTACTGAGATTCAATTTCAAGGTATAATGAAATGAACAGTCAAGATTGATTAAAGGAAAACGTAATAAATTATATTAAGAGGCAAAAATTGTCTATATAAAGGATGATCTTGTATGGACAAATGACTGGAAAAACTAAATAGTTGAAGGGTTGCCGACTATTGCAGAGAAGAAGGAACAGAGAGATTCTGAGAGGGAAAAAAAGATTTGATGAAGTGTTGATGCCAGTGGATAATGAAGAATTGAAGTGAAGATTAAAGAGCACACATGGATCTGATTGAGCAAAGCTAGTTGCAAATTTACAGGTCAATTTTATTACTATTTCTTACTAACATTTGTAACAAATAAATCTCTTAACAGAGTAGACTTAACAGTCTTATTGTAAAATCCTTGAGAAAGGTGACATTCTAAAGAGTGTTTAAAGCCCTCTAACAAGGCCATTCCTAAAAGGGTGAAGATCCTAACAGATTTGAGGTAAATCCATTAACTAGGTCACACCTTCAGTGTGTTTTGTAATCTTTAACCGGATTGGCTCTTAATTGGGCATACTTTAGAAGAGTATTTTCTTAGTGGGTGACAATTCCCACAATAGTTTTTTCCCAAAGTTGGGTTTCCACATTAAATATTGGTGTTACACATTGTGAATGATTTGTGTGAATGAATTAATGATTATTATAGTTTATTTACTATTGTCGGTAAATAGTGAATTGTGTTGTTATCGAGTTACTTAGTGAAAGTTTTTAAAGGTATTTGTGATCGGGGATTACTGATTCACCCCCCCCTCTCCATAATCCAACACATACATGTTTGATTACAATAGAATTCTAGACCCAAACCCTAGTGCTAACCTTCTAAAGCTTATCTTATTCATCACTACTCAGCTACTTTTCTACTCAGCTACTTGACTACTAAACAAAGATCATAAGCCTCAATATATACAGCTTCGCAACACATATGTTGGTCAAGGACTATTACATTTTACAAGAATAGGAAAATGTAATACAAAAATATAGGTCAAGACCCAAATCATAAGATCTCATTGCTAATATGTAGAAATGATGTGCAGTCTAAGAGATACGTCGACCAAAGATCCAGGAACATCAGGATATGAGTGACCAAGCTTTGTTGATTGGGGAATTACTTTGTAAGATCGAAAAACTTAAGCTGACTATTAGAACATAAATAACACACTAGCCCGAACTTGAATCCAAGATAACTCCAATGTGAAGAACCTAATCGACGTGTGAACCTAGACATAAGTAAGACATGATGTCAAAAGATACCCTAAAGTTCATAGAAAAAAATAATCCAAAACAAAGGAATGCCACTTAAACTAAGAAAACTAGAAAACAAGAAAAAACTGAAAGGAAATAGTTTTTGGGCGATGCAAGATTGCCAACAACCCAAGGATGCTCATGCATCAAAGTGAGAGAATATTTCTAATGAAATGGCCATGATTGAATTACCTTATCCTCATGAAAGGTAGTTTCGGTTATGTATGAGTATCGCATAGGGGTCAGAGTCCAGAGTGACTAGTACTAGGGTAGCCTTAGAGGGAGGCTAGGTGATGACGCTCTTCCTATGTGTTTCCTAGAGTCTCTACCCAATTAGTTTATTTTATGCCTCTGGTAGTCTAGTCTTTCCTTTCTTTATGATTCTTTTCTTTTCTTGGCCTTGTTTAGAGATTGGTTACCACCTTGCATTTTATTTGTGGTTTTCTTGTGTTTGTGTGGGGCCTTAGTGTCTACCTCCTTAGCTTAGTAGGAGTGGGCCTTTGAGTTCCACATGGTTGGGTGGTAAATATTTTCTCATTGAGGTTCAATTGGTTCATGTTGTGTGGATGGGTTTTGTACCAGTGTCTTCACTCTTATAGCATTAAGTGATCTTCATTTTTTACATGATGTTATAATATGTCATTCTATACCCATATATGTATATTGATGTTATTTGTACACTCTTTATTGGAGATTATTGTAATTAATATGCCCTTGGCAATATAAGTGTAATAAAGTACTAAATGTAGGGAGTTTAGGGTAGATGTTGTTATGATTGTATTTGGTATGTAATATGGTCTTGAAAAGTGAACAAAAGAATGTTAAGTTAGAATTGAATAGAATGTTAATTGAAATTTGTGTGTGTGTGTGTGTGTTATTAATCATAATTGATTACTTCATAGGATTGTAATAATGCTTATGTAATGGAAAACTATGTGTTTATAGCCTAAAACAAATGATAGATAGTGAATTAATGAATGATCATTTAGTAAGAAATCAATAATAATAGTAAATTTATGTTACCCTATTTTTCAAACATGGCTCAAAAAATTTCAACTCAACGCCTTTGCCATTTTTCTTTCTAAATTAACTGATAGGTGTGTTCATCCTGAATTCATCACTATTCAATCATCTGAGCCTTCATAGTTTTGATCACTAAATATAAATGCATGAATATATCACCTCTCCATGTCTTTAGTGACATTAATAAGGCATGTGAAAATTATGATGAAAGTGTCACCTCAAAACAATGTTGTAACCGCATTGTGATCAAGCTCTCAAATCTAGCAAGCATGTCCATAAAAATACATTAACTTGGAACAATTGTTGGATGTTTTCATTATAAGCCAAGTATCACAATCAATTTTTGACACATGTGTCCTATGAATTTAGTCAGGTTCCTAAAGAATATGTTATCTCTATTTGAGAATTAATGATTTTCATTAGAATCAAAGACATTGGTCGGTTACTTATATTAACCCAGTCGGTAACTGCAAACAATACAAGCCAGTCAGTTAAGTCTTCACACCGAGCACAAAACAATTTTACCAAGCATCAAACATCAATATCGAGTGACAGTAAACACCGAGCACCAGTATAATCATCAAACAATATATACAGTGTTTACCGAGGATCACAGAAAATGGCATAGGAATCAGGATTGGCACATCTATCTATACAAATGGTTACAACATAATCACAAAACATTTTACCAAGATCGAGGATAATTTATTATTGAAATATTCATTAAATGCGATGAAGATCTTGTTAGAAATAGGGAATACAGAGAGGGGGTGGTGAATCAGTATTCTAGAAACTTTGTCTTTTGTCCAATTATGGATATAACAGATTATATTTATACATGCATAACATAAGAAGCTAAACAACATGCATAGCAATAAAACTAAAGAACTCATAACACATTACGAGGAAACCCTGGCCAAGGGAAAACCCCAGTGGGGATGGTACCCACAAAGATCCACTAATCAAAAGTATCGTGTTAAGGATGTTGACCCTGTTAGGAGTCTATTACAAGCATATAGTGTATCAGTCCTGATTATGGGACTATAGGCCTTGTTAGAAGCCTCAACCCTGTTAGGAGTTGGCAGTACAAAATGTGATTACCAGATGAGCCCACTACCCAAACAAGTAATGTAAAATATACATTGATTACAAAAATAGGTTAAGGTACATAACCTTATACTTCTTACATCAATATCTCTTCGCTGCTCTTTCACATATGCATCATATATTTCGCATCATATCACTGCTTCATTACATTTCATTACTTCATCATACATCTATATTGTCAACTATTTCCACTATTTATTTTCTTACAATTACAATTACATTTATACAAATAAATTTATCAAAGATTAAACATCTAGGATGTCATCCCTTTATATTGTTAAGTCATTATTTTGATAAACAAAATAATCCCTTAACTCTTTACTAATTATGTCTTCATATTTTGTCCTGTCGACTTGACACTGTCTTCGGTAAAACTGTCATAACTTCTTCCGTACATGTCGTACTGACTTGCACTCTAAGATGGGTGACCAATAGACATCATAGAGTCTATGTTCAAGTGCACAAGCATTGAACTTACTCCAATCAACATCACAAACAAAAACTGTGTCCAGGTTCACTGGTGAAAATACTGTCTCACACTTAGACAAATTTGCATTGTGCTCTGTCATACTTGCTCTCTGACCTGTGCGATCTTCATGTGGATCATATGTTGCCATAATGACAACATCTATGTAATCAACTCAGCCAAATTGGCAACAGATCTTATGTTATTGTTTTGATCTAGGTTATTTTTGTACACCGTAGATCTTAGGGTTTTCTCTAAGATATTGTAACCTAATTTTGTTAAGCATCATAAAGAAATATGCTATATAATTGTATTTTTGCATCATTTTGATGTAACTGATGGATGAAAGAAAAATTTCTTGAAGCATTAGCCAACTTCAAGATTATCAATTGACACATAGAGCAGAACAGTATTCAGAGGTAATCAGATTAAAGCAGAATCAGAATCAGGCTAACCGAGCAGTTTAGAGCAGAGATCTTCACACAGAAAAGGTGATATCTATTTAGTATTTCATAGATCTGTATCAGACAAATTGAGTTGTCATTATCAGATAGATACCTATTGCTTTCTAATCATTTTAATAGAGTTTTGGTAAAATCTCTTAACAGAGTAGACCTAACAGTATTTTTGTAAATCTCTTAACATAGTGCACACTCAAGAAGTGTTGTTAAAATCCTATCACTAGGTAGATCTAGTTGATCTAATATGTTACTCCTAATAGGGTAAGATCACCAGAAGTGATCACCACTTGTAGCCCTAACAGGAAAACCTTTTCTATCTGTAGTAGTGAAGAATTTGTGGGTATTATCCCCACCGTAGTTTTTACCTTCTAACAAGGGTTTCTACGTTACCAAAATACTTTTGTTATGTGTTATTATCTTGTTGATTTCATGCTATTTATATTTTACAATTAAATGAATGAATGATGCAGGCAATGGATACAAGTTATTTGAAGGTTACTACTATTTGTTGTTTTAGATCTGAAAGGTTTATAAGTGAAATTTTTTGTGGGCACTAATTCACCCCTCCCCTCTCAGTACCCTGTCTCTCCAATCCAACAATTGGTATCAGAGCTCAGTTCTCTTATTGGACAGTTTAACCACTTAAGGGTAAATATCTAGTTATGGAGAGGTATAAGTTAGATAAAACTATAGAGAATCAAAAGATTCAAATGCAGATGTTTGTTGAGCAGTATAAGCAAGCTAAGGATGGACTGAAGAAATTACTGGTTGAAAGGAAGAACCTAGCTATTTTACAAAATGAGATTGGTTACCATGAAGAAGTGATTGATGATGTATTTGATCATATTGGATCTAGTTCAGGAAGTATTTATGATGGATCTAAAAGTATAGTCTCTAACTTATCTGAAAAGAATCTTCACTTAACCGAACAATTGAAAGCACTACAAATCGGTCAGGAATCTCAGATGGTAAGAATGGTAGAAGTAATGAACAATGCTAGACAGGCTGAGCAAGAAAGGAATCTAGCTATTGAAGATCGAAGATAGATAACTAAACAACTTCAAGCAAAAGAAAGTGAGATTCACAAACTCACCGAGCACCATTTCGAAATCTCAAATTTGATGGTGATTGTGAATCAAGAGGTCAACCGAGTTAATGGTGAACTGTCAAAAACTTGAAGATATTGGAGTACTCAGAGAGGAGAATGAAAGCTGAGAAATGAAGTGAAAAACCAACAACAACATCATGAAATGAAGAAATTGGCTGAGGATAGTTCTAAAAGGATTGATGATTTTCTGATAAATCAAAGAAGATTTGGAAGCAAAGCTGGATTAGGCTATACCAGCGAAGGAGAATCATCACAACAAGTTGAACAAGTCAACAACAATCAAAATCAAAGACCTAAAGTGTTGACATGTTATCACTGTGGTAAACCGGGACATACTTCTAATGTGTGTAGAATCAAAGCACAAGGTAAACCTCCAGTCACTCCTAAGTTTAATGGTTATTGCTATTATTGTGGAAAATTTGGATGCCAAGCTTATGAGTGTAGAGCTAAACTGAACAAGAATGCTAACAATCCTACTATGGAGAAATTATAATACACTTGCAATGAACATGGACACACTGCACGAGAGTGCAAGGCAAAAATGAAGCAAGTATGGATGCCAAAGAAGAAGACACAACGCAAGCCTTATCAACTGAAGAGACAAGGTAACTCTTATGTTTGGGATTACAACACATGTACTAACTGTATTGCATGTGGTAGATATGGGTACATTGTAGCAAACTGTAAGAGGAAAAGATGGGCTGGACAATCACGAAGCTGGACAAGCACGAGAATGGAATGTTTGCATTGTCATAAGGTCGGTGATCTAAGCAAGGACTGCAGAGACCGGGCACCAGAAGAAAATCATGTATTTGAGAGTGGAAACACTATTGCAGATATCATGAGAATAAGGAACGTCATGTGGAAGAAAGAATCAAATGAGAATGTTGAGTCAAGTAATGTTGTCAGTGAAACCTCGTCCACTGGATTGGGTGACATCGGTACTTCCACCTAAGGTGATATAGGTATGTATGGGACTGACATTTCAAAATGATCATATTTTACATACAGTTCCTTATATATGAGGAGAAAATACCAAATCTGCATGAATAAAGATGTATTGTGGTTTATATGTTATGAGCTAACAAAGTTACATAGTCGGTAAAAGTTAGACCGAGCAATGGTTACCCATCAGTGATCACTATTCAAGGTTAACCGAGTACCAGTATCAACCGAGAAAAGAAATCATGTGTTAACTGAGCTGATGAAATTTTGTAGTCATTGTCGAGCTGACAGTTATCACGAACCAGAAGTGGGTCAAGCATTTATTAAAGTTTTGAGTGGGAATACAAAAAATTCTATAAATACACGGAAGACTGAATTCATTTTTCACATTATGATTTCGGAGAGCTAAAATTTCACAAAGTGAGTTCAAGCAAAGAATCCTTCAAGCTAATCCAAAGTAGTTGCAGATCGAACCGAGCACTTCCTTCGATATATTACGAGTAAGTTGAAACCCTACCAAGCATATTCTTCACCGTTTATCGAAAGACCTAGTTTGTTGAAATGGCATCTACTGCGAGTTATTCTAAAGTTGTGGAAGAAGAATTTAATCTTATAGTGTCAAAAAACTATAGTGAACCCAATTACAAGTTACACCCTGAAGTAGCATCTAAAATAGATTCAGCGAGCGCTTTTTCTAGCATCCCACCTAGGGTTTTATTGGTTGAAGATATACGCTCGTACATTCACTATAAAATTGGGGAAATAAGTTGAAACACTTGGACTCACCAATGCCCTAAGTTTTCTAAAGAATTTTAAGAATGAATGGATTAGGGTTGTGTTAAGCCGTTATCATGAGGGCACATTCTGGTTAGATAAACTGATCCAAATAACAAAGAGAATGATTATCAGGGTTACAGGTTACCCTACTACCGACAAAGCCAAGGCATTTTGAAGTTCATCGTGAGCCGATGTTGAGAAAAATATTGGCGCAGCATGGGACAGTAGAGCACTGAAAATTGCATCCATTGTGGATCTAGAAGTTAAGTTTGCAGCGCATGTAATTGGCTATAAATTTTTCCAGTCGAGCAGAGTAAATAGTGTACCATGTAGTGCAGTAGACATGGCATACAAAATCATAAAGAAGGGTCATCAGATAGACCTCGCTGAGCTACTTATGAGAAAGGTTGAAGAAAACATGAAAATAATCAGGTCATGAAAGTCCAATACCTGTAAGTTTGGATCATTGCTAGTATGTTTGTTTTTCTATCTCCAGAAATTCTTTCCTTCTGTTGGTCACACTAATTGGTCTATCGACAAACCGATCACTTCACAAATTTTTGATATTATGAAAGGTCTGGGAGATAATGCAGAAAATGTTATAAATAGTTATTTTGAGGATTTTAAGGTAAAGATGAATCTGAGAAGTAGGATTTTGGGCTCACTGGTCGAGAAATATGAGATGGATATTTGTTTCCTAGTGAACACCAACCACACAATGATTAAAGTTGTTGAACCAAGGATTAAATGGCTAGCACCTATGGGATATGAAATGGAACATGATTTCAGTTTGAAATCAATCAAGGCATTACTAGCTTTACCGAAGGACAAGAAGGCAGAAAGGTTTGGAACCTATGAAGAAGAAAAATCTAGAATTAAAATAGGCCTTGTCATCGGTAAAATGATGATAAAAGCAAAGAAAATGAAGAAATTTTTATCTGAGAAGTTTGAGAATGTATCTGACTCATCAGAGGAGTCATTGGTTGAACCTGCAACTCAAGGTTAGTTAATGTTGGCTGACAAACCATATAATAGTGAGGAAACTGAGTCCGAAAAAGAACAAGACTCTATACTGGTTTCTCCTACTCCAGTTCCAAAGAAGAGGCAGTTGCCAGTGCAAACAGGTGCACGAACAAGGTCATCAACTGCAGCTTCATCACCATAGAAAAAGGGAGTTGTGAAGCTAGTGAAACATAAGGCAGCTACACCGATAAAAACATATGCAAAGAGAGGACGCAAGGTTGTAGCTGAGGCACCGAAGAAAAGGAGAAGATTGATAAGAAATAGAGAAGACCTTGAGGATGAGGAAGATGACAACAATCAATTCAAGGTTGTCAGTAATAAAAATAGGTCAATTGATGAGGTTGCTACTGAAATAATTGAGAATGGAAATCTTGCAGATCCAAAACTTAGTAGGTTTGACAGTATGTCAAATGAAGACCAAAACAAGATTGAGGAAGCATTCATCCAGATGATGATATGCTTCAAATGAGTTCCATTAGAATTTGAACTTTCACTACCCAAGGCATTAGAAGATAGAATTAATCAGAAGTGGTCCTATGCCTTGGACACCGAGAAGAGGATGAGGGAACAAGCCCTAGTATCGATTGCACCAAACTTATCTCTTGATAAAATTAAGGAGCTTATGGATACTTATGTTCAGAGATTCAAAATCAAAAACTGAGCTATGCAAATAATAGATGAGAATATGGCAAATCTTAATGAGTCTGGTCAACTCATCTGGAGTTCACTTTTAGCAATCAGAGAGAAAAATGAGAAAAATGCATCTCAAAATTTGTCTAAAAAGGGATAGAAGTCAAAAGGTAAAGGTAAATTCATTGATGATGATGTAGAAATGAAAACAACAAAGTCCCTTGTATCGTTTACCGAGGTAATTGATACAAAACTTGTACAAGAAATTAAGGATAGCTCATAGGATGCACTGGATCCAGCAGAGATCCAAGTATAGGAGAAAAATGATAATGATATACTCATTGAGGACATCACAAACGGTGATCCTGATGACAGGGATGAAGATGATGATGTAAACATTGCACCCGATAATACACAAGATGAAGGTCAAGCAACAGAGTGTGCATTTACATCATTTCCAGGTGAGCTTCACGTTCTTGTTGAAGCAGTAGAAATCTTATCACAGGAACAACCTGATGGCTCAGATTTCGAGAAACCACAAGATACAACAGGGGAACAAAGTACCGAGACACTTATAGAAGAAAATGAGCTTGAAGAGAAAGAGGCTACTGAAGTAGAAACAAAGGATCAAGAGAATCCTATTGTAATCAAGGCTACTCCACCAGACACTACATTAGAGGCTCAATCATAGTCAACTAACACCAAGGCTACCAAGGAGCAGAAAAAGGTAGATACAGTGTCAACCGGGCAGGTTACACCAAGTTCTGAGGTAAAAGACATTGTTCTAGCTACAAAGAGTTCACCTCAAGAACCAGAGAAGAAGAAGAAGAAAAAGAAAGGAAAAGGGTCGGTCACACTTGAGGAAGTCATAGTTATACCTGACTGTGACCCGAGGACCCTTAGCCCCAAAGAACTAAGAAAATATGGGGAGTTATGTAAAAGAAAAGCAGCATGGGAGAAATTGAAACAAGAGAGCAAAAGCAAGGAAATATTAGAAAATGTAAGAGATGTCTTACAACAGGTTGTACCTGAGGTACATGTAGATGAGGATACTCTGATTATGGACCAACTTGCTACACTTGTTGAAGGAATCAATTCCCCAGATGTCGATGCTGACAAGAGAGTAGAAGAAAGGGTCGAATCAAAGATTCAGGATAAACTTGTAGAAAGAATCAGCCAAGAAGTGGCAGTTAACAAGGTTAAGCTATCCGAGGTAATAACTAAAATTTAGAGTATTACTATAGTTATTTGTCAAATCTTGTTGAAGCTATGTACTGTGGAAACCTTCACTACCGAGATCAGTGAAAAGATCAAACAGTTTGAAAATGAAATCACAGTCAGTGCACATGCAGCTACAACCGAGCCACAAGCTTTTGCAAAGCATATTTTAAGAGTTCAAGAACTTAGGCAGTTGATAGCAGATCTCAGAAAGCAAGAAGAAAGGATAAGTGATCAGGTCACTAAGTTACAAACCGAGCTCCTACCCTACCAAAAAAATTTGAGAAACACATAGTCAGGGCACAAACGCTTGTTGCAGCACTAGAAATTTTTGTGTTGGACAATATCTTTGACATGCATGCACAAGTCGGTCTTGAGCACATTGCTCTCACCAACTTGAAAGAGGAATGGACAAACCTCTTGGAATCATTGAAGAAAACCCATCAACACATTTTTGATAAGCTGTAAGTATACATTTTTTGCATTTGGTATTATTATCAAAAAGGGGGATAACAAATGTATATGCCAAATAAGTAAATAGAAGTCAAGTATACTACACATTACCGGAGCATGCACCGAGGGGGAGTATATAGAAAAAAATTTATAAGTATATGTATATGGCGGAAGATATAAATTTTTGAGACATAAGGTCTATATACATAAAGGTTTTGATACTAATGCCAAAGGGGGAGATTGTTATCTCTATTTGAGCATTAATGATTTTCATTTGTATCAAAGACATCAGTCAGTTAAATATATTAACCCAATCGGTAACTGCAAACAATACAAGTCAGTCGGTTAAGTCTTCACACCAAGCACAAAATAGTTTTATTGAGCATCAGACATCGATATCGAGCGACAATAAACACCGAGCACTAGTATAATCATCGAACAATATATACAGTGTTTATCAAGGATCACATAAAATGGCATAGGAATCAAGATTGGCACATCTATCTATGCAAACGGTTACAACAGAATCACAAAACATTTTACCAAGATCGAGGATAATTTATTATTGAGATATTCATTAAATGGATGAAGATCTTATGTTATTTTTTTGATATAGGTTATTTTTGTACATTGTAGATCTTAGGGTTTTCTCTAAGATATTGTAACCTAATTTTGTTAAGCACCATAAAGTAGTATGCTATATAATTGTATTTTTGCATCATTTTGATGTAACTGATGGATGAATAAAGAAGTTCTTGAAGCATTAGCCAACTTCAAGATTATCAGTTGACAGACAGAGCAGAACAGTATTCAAAGGTAATCAGATTAAAG
Source organism: Chamaecyparis obtusa (assembly GCA_027943335.1). Lineage (NCBI taxonomy): Eukaryota > Viridiplantae > Streptophyta > Pinopsida > Cupressales > Cupressaceae > Chamaecyparis > Chamaecyparis obtusa. The sequence continues at coordinate 585,166 of BSBK01001745.1, forward strand.
CAGAATCAGAATTAGGCTAACCGAGCAGTTCAGAGCAGAGATCTTCACACAGAAAAGGTGATATCTATTCAGTATTTCATAGATCTGTATCAGAAAAATTGAGTTGTCATTAGCAGACAGATACCTATTGCTTTCTAATCATTGTAATAGAGTTTTGGTAAAATCTCTTAACAAAGTAGACCTAACAGTCTTTTTGTAAATCTCTTAACCAAGTGCACACTCAAGAAGTGTTGTTAAAATCCTATCAATAGGTAGATCTAGTTGATCTAATATGTTACTCCTAATAGGGTAAGATCACCAGAAGTGATCACCACTTGTAGCCCTAACAGGAAAACCTTTTCTATCTACAATAGTGAAGAATTTGTGGGTGTCATCCCCACCGCAGTTTTTACCTTCTAACAAGGGTTTCTGCTTTACCAAAATACTTGTGTTATGTGTTGATTATCTTGTTGATTTCATGCTATTTATCTTTGACAGTTAAATGAATAATTGATGCATGCAATGGATACAAGTTATTTGAAGGTTACTATTGTTTGTTGTTTTAGATCTGAAAGGTTTATAAGTGAAAGTTTTTGTGGGCACTGATTCACCCCTCCCCTCTCAGTACCCTATCTCTCCAATCCAACAGAATATGCTTCTATGGACTCTATGACATCAATGATTTCCATGCATAAAAAATGATACTTTTGAATCAAATGGATGGAAATTTCTTTGTTTATAATTATTCATAATCACCAAAAGAAGCTCCTTATTTTGATGGAAAAGTCATAAAAAGAATATAAAATTAGAAAATAAATATAAATTAGTAATATGTGCGAAAATATCAAATTAATCAAGAAATTTTTTGAGTTTGTATGCTTCAAAAGATTCTAAATTAATATAAATATATAATAAATAATATAAAAATATGTATATCACATACTAATATTTTAAATTGATAAAGAAAGTTTCTAAAATTCATATGTTATGTTTTAAAAAGATTCTAAATTTAATATTAATATATAATAAATAAAATAGAAACATATATATTATGAAATAACATATATTTATAGTATTAAATAAAATACTATATTACCTATAACAAATTTTGATGGTTTATTAATAAATTGAAGTGCATATTGATAGTTGTTGGTGAGGGAAAAGTTGGTGATAAGCTCCATGTACCAACAAAAGAAGCTTAAAAAATGACACATTGATATAATGTTGATTAAAAAGTTAGAATAATTGTCTCCACTCTTGGTTATTTACACACCAAGCTAATTTTGGTCTCCACCTATCTTGTTTATTGGCCTCACACTCTGAGGATATGTCACCTCTCAAAATGTGATCATAGAAAGGTTTTTAGATAATTTCTTCATCGCAAAAGCTTTAGAAAGTTGGAACAAATACAATGGGTAAGCTTTTCGACGAGAGCTTTGGAAAATGCTATGAATAGTGATTAAGAAGTTGTTGTTGGTAAACATGTACATGAAACCATAGACGAAGAGTCACAACAAGCCATAAACAGCCACCTCCCTACCTTTTCCATATCAAGAGTCTCATAAGAGGCCATAAATATCCATTGTGGGATGGAGAGCAGGGAATTTTGATTTGAAAATGCTCCAGTGGACATGCATTCATAATGTGGAATCATAAACAACACATCAAGTGGTTAGGAAGTTATTCTAAGTGGTTACACCACTAATGTCTATAAATATGAGGCAAATCATTGTCAAGGGGGAGACTCTTATGAAGGATAAATTCTAGAGAAATTTCCAAAGAAACTTTTGGCCTTACACTATATACAAAAGGGATTTTTGAACTTGTACATTTTCAAAGAGATAATGAAGAATGCATTTGATTCATATGTATCCAATGTGTTTGTGAGTTATTATTATCAATTTATCATATGTTTATTGATGATATCTTTATGTATTGGTGCAATCCATTGGTTTCAAGTCCAAAGATATGTAAATGATGAAATACAATCATACCTTGGTATCTTGGTTTGAATGTCTTTAGATAACATGTTTCTTCGTATGTCAAAATATGTTTTCCTTCTTTCATCAATGTTGCATGTCAAACTCACCTTGTGCTAAATCTCCTTTGTAATCAATATCCATTGTAAAATCCTACTTGATATTTGGATGTCTATCATTGGGGTTTCCTTTTTTCATCTTGTTTTAGTTTTATGTTTTCTCCTTTATGTACTTTCAGGTTAAAAGTACACAAAAATACCAAATACCCCCATCATACAAGGGAGATTCCCCTCTCAAATGCAAAGGAAGATTGTGATTTGATCATGATCATTTTTCAATTTCTCCAACTATTGGCACAGTTTTCATTGCTCACAGAGAAAATAGTGTCATTCTGAAGAAAATATTTGCAGTGACAAATATGTTTACCAACAAGTTAGTAATCTAATTGGTTAATGAATGTTAATAATTTGATTAAGGAAATGACTAAGTTTAAACAAGAAAATGTGGTTAGTTACTTAATGATCTATGTGTTAATGATTAGTTGGTGAAAGAATGAATTAGGAACACTTGGTTTGGTGCTCTAAATTGAATCTAGAGATATAGTAATTAATAGTTAGAAATCATATAATGTATTTCATTTATGCTTATAATTCTTAATTCATTAATGCATTTAGATGATTAGTTAGGTGGTAGAATGTTGCTCAACTAGCAACATTAGGGAACCCTAAGAGGACGCAGGTTTAAGTAAATGATGCATTTATGTTTAGGGAATCTTTATTATCTTTTTTTAGAAAAAAATATTGCACCTATTTTTGGGTTAGTATAGTGTTGTCCTCTCGGGTTCCTTGGAGGGGCATTACATATCATGGAGTGACATATCCACTTACATAGCATGACTCCTTAGCTCATGGATGTTGAGGCAAATCTTGAAGGATTTTCTAGATGACCATGAGTGGAGGCTTAAATTCCCATATAACACTTAACAATGACATCCATGACAAATAAATTCCTACCCAATTATGTTGAAACCCTAGGGACTAAAATCTAAATATTTAGAGTCTTACCATGCACAAAAGGTTACTTAAAGGCATCACTACAAAATAAGATTTTTTCCTGTTTGAAAGAACACACTATACCAAGGTATTGAAAGGTACACTCCATGATATTATCATAACATCTTATGAGTGGTGCATATAATAGATCTATATTTATATAAACTGTGAGGTGTTGCACAAGATAGGAAAGTTGAAGAGGAAGTATTATTTATTTTATTTTGACCATACTACAAAAATAAGTTACTCCTATCACCAAGGAAAAGACTAAAATGACTCATAAATACCCAAAACTTAAACATCATGAAAGGTTGAGATTATAGCACAATAGTTTAGGAGATATCTCTATCTCATTAGACCTTTGATACTCATCTTGTTTACTTTCCTTATTCCATATACCCTTATACTAACATTGAAAAATATAGTAGATTTGGGTCATTAATGATTTCTTTATTGATTGCCTAAACATAGACTTAATATCAAGAGGTCTAAATTATTTTCAAAAACATTTTTTAATACTTTACAGCACTGAGCCTTTCTCAAAATATTAAAATCTTAATAGCCATTAGACTACCTCAATGTAACCAACAATATTGGTACAATAATTTCACATAAAACAAATTTAGCTTTTTGATATTTAGTTTGGATAAAATGTTATTAGCCTGAATGTTTATATTAATATGGAAATATGTAAAGTTTTGCACAGAGGGGAAAATGACAAAAAATCCACCAACCATGAGGGTAATGTTAGTACAGAGACACACAAAATTTTAGCAGACCCAAAAACTTGGCCAAAACCTAATAGTTGTAGAGGGCCAAGAGCTATGAAATTATAAAAATAATACCTAACATATCTCCTATTTATTATCCTCCCACAACCTTCTATGGTCATCAAATTGAATATCATGAGATGGGTTCCAAATTTTTGTAAGAATTTCAACGTTACATATGACTATTTAAATCTACATCTTTACATTATTTTTAATAAATTTATAATTTCACACTAATTTATTTTGTAATCACCTATCCCTTATGATTTATATTTATATGAGGAAAGGAAAAGAAAATTTCATAGTTAACTTGTTAAATAAAAAATAAATTTCACATTTTCCAATCAATTAATGAATATATCAATAGAGTCCTAACTATTAAATCTCCCAACAAGAGAGTTCCTAAGCTACACAATCAACACAACAATAAGAGAATCAGGGATATTGATTTGAAGTTTCACTTCCATCATAGCCTCAATAAAAACCCTTGGGGAAGATACATCAACTCCAATTCTAAGAGAATTCCAACAAGGGCTTCCTCCACAAACTCCTCAACATGTCCTTTTTCCTCCATTCAAGCTTCCGAGAGGATATCTAAGAGAAGTGTGTCCTCTTCTTCAACATCCTTAGACAACATTGCCCGAGTGTCCTCCTCAACAAAGGGCAAGAAATCATGACCAAATGGAGAAAGAGTGGGAATTTTGTCCTCCCCCAATAAACAATACAATCTTAAGCATTAGATGTGTATCACCATCAACTTCGGTTAAGTTAAAAAATATTAGAGGACCTCCTTGTGGTCCCTGGGGTTTGGAAGCTCTCCTTCCCCTTCATTGGTATTCCTATTTTTGTTCATTCCATTCTTAGTGTATTGGAACACTAACTAATTTATGTTAATTGTGTTGCCATAGGTGTTGGTTATGTATACCAAAATTGTTTATTTTTTACTAATCCATGAAATATGTTGGAAAGTTGTCATTGATGTCATTTGTTTCTTTCAACAGTTTGACAGACAACAAGTCTAAGTTTTTCTTTGCACTTCTCCACATGACAAAACATGGTCACAAGGTTTTGGCAACAAGACTATATGACTAAGAAGTCCATATACTATCTTTACTTAGCGGTAAATATATGGTTTTGGAATGTTGCTTTTGGAAAACACTATTTTTACCAAAAATAGGGCAAGTTAGTCTATGTAACCACATTTTGTCATCAAGACATTTGTGGATCTACAATTTTAGGTCAAGGATAAGGATTGGGTAAATCATATGATTTCATGTTTTGTAGAATCATTTTATTTTGGGCCAACTTGATCAAAGCAACGTGTGCAGTGGAATTGTATGACAATGTGTGGAAACTTCCTCGATGCTAACTTATTTTTGGATCATTTTTCTTTTTGGCCCGACATATTGGATTCATGGATTGGTATATATGAACATCTTTCACACCATTTTGAATAAGATAATAGATATACAGTGTGTGGCAAAGATAATATGTAGTAATCTTTTGTAGCTACAAAAATTATATGAAGTGTGCGAACTTTGTATACTGAACTCCATTGGAGTTGTATTTCATACATATGTAAGATGCAATCATAGCAATTCAATTCTAAATATCAGGATAGTGAGTCCCTTTTGGCAATGAGCCTTATTTTGGGCAGCGAGCCCTTCGGTACTAAGCTACACTATAATATCTCATAACCAATTATAATATATTGAGAGTTAATCCTCTATGTGGTTTTACCCATTTGGGGGTTTCCATGTAAAATACTAGTGTCATGTGTTATAATATGTTCTTCATGCTTTTATCTACTTTCAACACTTAAATATGTTATGTGGATGGTTACTCAAAGGCATTAATAATTTTAAGGATATACTTATCTATGTAACCACATTTTGTCATCAGGATGTTCATAGATCTACAATTTTAGGTCAAGGATAAGGATTGGGTAAATCATATGATTTCATGTTTTGCAGAATTAACTATTTTGTTTTGGGCCAACTTGATCAAAGCAATGTGTGTAGTGGAACTATGTGATAATGTGTGGAAACTTCCTTAATGATGACTTATTTTTGGATCAGTTTTCTTTTTGGCCCGACATATTGCATTCATGGACTGGTATATATGAGCATCTTTCACACCGTTTTGAATAAGATAATAGATATACGTGTGACAAATTTAATATGTAGTAATCTTTTGTAGCTACAAAAATTAGATGAAGTGTGCAAACTCTATATACTGGACTCCATTAGAGTTGTATTTCATGTATATGTAAAATGCAATCATAGCAGTTCAGTTTTGTATATCAGGACAATGAGTCCCTTTTGACAGTGAGCCTTATTTTGGGCAGCGGGCCCTTCAAGAGTAAGTTGCACTGTGATATCTTATAACTGATTATAATATATCGAAAGTTAATCCTCTTTGTGGTTTTACCCATTTTTGGGTTTCCACATAAAATACTGGTGTCATGTGTTATACTATATTCTTCATGATTTTATCTACTTTCAAGACTTAATTATGTTATGTGGATGGTTGTTCAAATGCATAAATAATTTTAAAGATTTACTAATATATGTAACCGCATTTTGTCATCAGGATGTTCGTAGATCTACAATTTTAGGTCAAGGATAAGGATTGGGTAAATCACATGGTTTCATGTTTTGCAGAATTAACTATTTTGTTTTTGGCCAACTTGATCAAAGCAACATGTGCAGTGGAACTGTATGATAACGTGTGAAAAATTCCTTGATACTAACTTATTTTTGGATCAATTTTCTTTTTGGGCTGACATATTGCATTCATGGACCAGTATATATGAGCATCTTTCACACAATTTTAAATAAGATAATAGATATAAAACATGTGGCAAAGATAATATGTAGTAATCTTTTGCATCTATGGAAATTAGATGAAGTGTACAAGCTTTGTATATTGAACTCCATTGGAGTTTTATTTCATGTATATGTAAAATGCAATCATAGTACAATTTTGTATATTAGGGCAGTGAGTCCCTTTTGGCAATGAGCCTTGTTTTGGAGAGCGGGCTCTTCGGTGGCAAGTTGCACTGTAATATCTTATAACCGGTTATAATATATTGAGAGTTAATCATCTCCATGGTTTTATCCATTTTGGGGTTTCTACATAAAATATTGGTGTCATGTGTTATATTTTGTTCTTCATATATTTATCTACTTTCAACACTTAATTATGTTATGTGGTTGGTTGTTCAAAGGCATTAATAATTTTAAGGATATATTGATTCACCTCCTGACTATTCAACAAAATAATTAACTCATCAACAATGAGAAGAGTACAACTTTGTATATGAAGTTAACTCAAAATGGGAATAATTTGGGTTGAGAAAAATCTTTTTTTTTCAAAGGGATTTAGTCTCCTCAGTGTGTGCTACAAGGTCATAGATTTGTCCATATCTCTTGATCTTCTAATGGAATAGCCTCATTTATAAGAGCATTAAAAAACTACAATACAAAACCATCAAAGGAAGTTCTAATGTAACTTTTGATCCAATCATGTTGAGATACATATAATTTCAAATAAAAATGTTAGCGTAAAATGAGATCATAAAGTAAAGAGGGCCAAGCAATTCAACAAGAGCAAGGAATTTTTTAGGGATTATATGTTAACATTTTGACTATTTTTTTATATTTTCATCTTAGATTAACTAGTTCTAAGGTTGTCCATGACATTTCTTTCACTCATTTAATGATTTATCTTAGTCCCAACACAAAATCACTTCAAAATAAAATATTTAATTATTTAACATAGATCATTGTTTATAATATTTTGGGCCGTAATCATCCCCAATTTGAAATAACTCATTTCTACTTTCTACTCTAGCCTTCATTTTGATTTTTTTACAATTAAAAATAAAAATCATATTATCTTTCACTTAACCAAAACTCTATTAATTTTTTTACAATTTACCCCCATTTATAAGATAATTTTACTATTCATTTTGAATTGCCCTTTTTGTACAAGACTACCATCATTTTTTAGTTATTCTCATCTTCATTATTAGACATAGAAACTAACTTTCTTATCTATGTAAGAAAAATAAATAGCAAATGCTTTCCACTTTTTCCAAGATTTAAGAACATTCAAAATAAAAAGCACAATGCAAAAAAATTGTATTTAAAAATGGTTAATTTTTTTCATTTTTATTACTTTACTATTTATTTTGTATGTTATTTTTATACCGAGAGGCGTACCTATCTAGTCGTAACACAAGCCACAATACCAGCACAGGCATATTTCGAGAATATACCGTGTACATCAAAAAGATTTAAGGTCAGTTACACTTATAATTAATTTAAAAATAAAATAAAAAATTAAAATGGTCCATTTAAAGCCATAAAAGCCCAAAAACACAGCCACCCATGCGATCATTTGTTTTTAAAAATGAAAATAAAACCTACGTGGGGGGTGGGGGGCTCGTCGAGGGACCCACCACGAGATCCCCACAATTGGGGAATTCCTCACACCGACAGGGAAATCCATGAGGGCCCTGCCAGCTGGGTAGCCCCCACATAGTGGGAACAACAGCCCCCTCCGTGCAACGTACACTATCGGTGGGTAGGTTGTTGCCACTTGCCATAAAAAGGAGGGATGGGGGGTGGTAGCCCTGTCGCCAATCAATAGTTTTTAATTTTATTTTTATTTTTTTTCAAAAAAAAAAATCAAAACGCCCTTCATGGGCATGCAATTTTCCTTTTTAATATTTTTTAATTTACATGCCAAATTACAAGCTTTGGGGGGTTTTTAGGTTTTTTGTAGAGGAATTTCAAGAGGCACCTTTTGGGAATATGAGGAGACGCTCTAGATTTATAAAAGACCGTCTCCTCATTTCATTCTTGTCATTTGATTTGTTGTTTTGCAAGTGAGAAATTAGAGAGTTTTTTTTTTCACATAGAGTTGGAGAGCTTGGTAAATTGGAAAAGAAGACTCATTTGAAGAGAAAGAAACAACCACATATCAAGGTGAGGTTTTTGTTTTAAAATTTAATTTTTTTAATATAGTTTTTATATAATTTTTTAATATATTTTTTATATAATTCTTTAATATAGTTTTTATATTGTTTTTAGTTTGTAATTATTTTTATTAGTAAATTATTCAATTTTTTTAATATATTATTTTAAAATATTTAAATATTTTTATTTTAATGTAATGCATGTAGTATTATAAGGTATGTACTAATATTTAATGCATGTAGTAAAATATTTGAATTTTTGTTATATGTTATTTTAAATTATTTAAATTTGTTGAGTTTAATATAATGCATGTACTAATATTTCAAAAAATATTTAAAATATGGAGGGCTATGCCACCATATTAATTAATAATTTAGTTTATTAAATTTGAAAGTTACTTTAGTAATTGATCTATATGGATGGCAATGCCACCATAATTTTCAACATTTCAATATAGTCATATTTAATATTTTTTAGTCTTTAATTAGATTTAGTGATATCAATATTAGATTTAGATAATTTGTTTTAAATATTAGATTTAGATGAATTGTTTTAAATATTAGATTTATTAGATTTAGATCATTTGTTTTAAATATTAGATTTAGTGATTTCAATATTAGATTTAGATAATTTGTTTTAAATATTAGATTTAGTAATTTCAATATTAGAGTTAGATAATTTATTTTGAATAGTAATTTTAATATTAGATTTAGATAATATATATATTGTCTCCATGTTTTTATGGCTCTCATTCTCTCCATGTTTTTATAATGATTATAATTTATTTACTCTATTTTTTCTTCTAATTTAATTTTGTTGTTATTGTATAATATGTATTTAGATACAACCAAAAAAAAAAATCTATAACTTAACATGCATTATTAATAATAATAAATATATGAAATTTGAATTCAACAAATTTTTATCTTAGTCTCAATAGCAATGCAATCATATACAAGTATATACTTGGGTTTTTCGCTATTTTGAAGTATCCCTATTTAGGTTACTAACTTTAGTGTTCTTTCATACTAGCTATGGTGAGACCAAGGTTGAACTTTTAATCAGAGGAGGCAAGAAGAGAATATCAAAGACAATATCAAAGAGAGAGTCATAGACGTCAACAAGAACAAATGACAAAAAATCAAACAAAAAAATTGAAAAGTGGGAAACAACTTTCCAATAGAAAAGCAGAAGAAATCAAACTCGAATGTCTTGAAAATTAACAATGTGCTCTAATGATGTATTTTCAAATTGCTATTAAGAAATACATTATTGATTTTTCTCCTACTTTATGTCAAAATTGCGCTAAATTATTCTTAGCCAATAAATTAGTATGTAATATTTGGAAATTATGTTCACTTTTGCTTTAATGTGTATGAATAATCATAATCATATCATGTTTCAATACCCATATTTTCATTAATTTAAATAAAAAAGTTTCACACATTAATATATATTATTCCACTATAAGTAACATGTAAAGTTCCAAATTACAATGCAACATGGTTAATTTTTTAAAATTTCTTATGGTTGTTAAAATGGTTTTGCTCACATTTCATCATACTAAGACAGCTATTATCTTATTCTAAACATTATTCATTTCATTTTTTTTCTCCGCTAATTAACTATACTTTTATTGTGAATATTTCTATAGACTAATTTTTGTTTAAAAGTTTGCAGCATACCATTTGAACTATGGTTGCCTCTGACAAAGAGTCAAACATCATTGATACGAGCCCAACTACTTCAATGGCCTCAAATGACTTCTTTGAGACTAAATTTGACAAGTGTGCATGAATAATTAAAGAATTGTGCACAAATATAATCAAAGTTGTGGAGAATGCAATGTTATCAATTGATTATGTTGAAGAACTAGAAATAATGCAGATGAAAGATGTTGCAAGATTTGTGTGTGACACATATGTAGAAGTAGATGCATTTCCATCAATGATGAAAGAAGTCTAATGTGATCATTGTTCAAATAAAGGTCACAATACCATCTTAATTGTTGAAGAATATGTGATGTACTTACATCATTATATTGAAATGTTTTGTATATAGTTCATTCTTATCTTGGCTTTGGCACTTTTTACTTCATCTAAATAGTTTTACTAGGACTTACATTTCCCCTTTCATCTATGTAAGTTTCATGAACAAGAGATATGTTAGGAACTAAATTTTGTGTAAAACCCATATGCTAATTCTAAGCATAATCATAATCCGAATGATGAAATTCATTCTAAGTGTACAACCATTATTTTAATAATATTCATTCTAATTGTAACCATATATCTATTACTAAGTATGATCATAATCTTATTTCTAATAGCTACATTACATCTGATGAAGAGTGCTCCCCTTAATACCACAAACACATAACAGAAAGAGATAAACAACAACAATTTTGCAAGAACAAAAAATGGACTTCTTATTATCTCCACAAATGTGGAATTACAAATTTTTAGAATTACAATATGCAAAGCCACATGGGCATTCCCCTTACAATATTCTATAGGACAAAGCCTCGAATTATTACCCAGATCTACTACCCAGAACTGTCCCGAACTGCCTAAGACAACACTACAGCCTTCCTTATATAGGCAATTTTCCACCGCCTGGGAAGGTTCCAGAATTTTAGCCAACAAGGCTGACCAAACTTAGAATTATTTTATTTTACAATTTATTACATCAAAGTCGTCTCAAAATAACTTTTGAAACCCAAACAGAAATTTTGAAGGAAAATCATTTTCCGCCATTTCAGGTGACCCAACTTCCGAAGACCATAAGTCATCGCCAGTTGACCCGATTGACTATTATGACCCCATTTCGGAAAGACCACGAAGCGCTCTACAGGTTTGACTCACACAAGCGCTTGTCACCCAAATTTTTGACCTCATCCGGGGCCTCTAAAGCCTTCAAAACTGAGTTCAAAGTTTCTGTACCCTGTTGCCAATACCGAAAATCTTCAATATCTACAAAGCTAGACTTGATCTGTCAATGAAACTTTATTGGCAAGCTGATATGACCAAAATGAACCTCCAGGGAAGAAATCAGAACATTCCGAGATTGGATGACCAACTTACTAAAAATAGCAAGTTTCCATAAATAGCAGCTCTGCACAAGATAGCCCTTATTGAAAAGAAACCAGAAATATTTTTGGGTGATGCAAAATTACTCTTACACCCAGGATGCTCCTGCATCAACATCACTAACTCTAATCGTAACTCTAATACTAATAAGTACGCTATTGATCCTAACTCTAAACTCTGCATGCCAGCTCTCATCACATCCCTTTTCAAACCCTATTTCTTGCATTTATCCTAACTCTACTTCTACTCCTAACCCTAATGAATGTTATAAAACTATACCAAAACCTTACCTTAACCAAATAGTCCAACTCTAAACCTAACTGTAAACCTTACATAATAACCCTTACCACGACGTTAAACTAACTCTAACTCTAATCTTAACCCTAACTCTGCATGTAACCAATATACTAAGTGTGATACAAATCCTACATGTAAAATGTACATTCCATCGCTATATGTGTTTGTTATCTTGCTATAAAAATCACCCTAAGATTACCCCTAACTGTAACTCTAACCCCTAACCCCAGTCGTAAGCCTAGATGTAACAATAACTATTACTAACCTTGACCATATTACTAACCCTAACCTCTTACCCTAATATTTACCCTTAATGTTACACTTAATATGATACATCACCTAATTGTAAACATATGTTCATCCTATCCCAAACCACGACTTTAATCTCATCCTACCCCTAAGTCTGATCCCTCACCCTAACCATAAACCTAACTCTGACCCCTCACCCTCACCCTCACCCTAACTCTAATTTGTTGTCATTAACATTATACTACTCATAACTTTAAACCATTCAAATTAACTATTACAATGTCCCTACCATTGATCCTAGGTTAAATGTGATGTTAATGATAATTCTAACATTAAACCCTAACCATAACCATAACCATAACCATAACCCTTCCATTTACCCTAGGTAAAATGGTAAACATGACTGTTATACTAACCCTAAATGTAACCATAATTGTAACACTAACCTTAACAAAATTAAAAATCGTAAAATATCTTCAAGTTACACCATCTATATAAAAATAATTAACAATGCCTAAAATAAAAATTAAAAATTAACCCTAATTCTAGCATTGATTCTAACACTACTTCTAACCCTAACCCTAATCAATGCTATAAAACTATACCAAAACCTTACCCTAACCAAATACTCCAACCCTACACCTAAATCTCACACTACATATTATATTAATGTTAACTTTAAAACCTACATCATATCGGTAACCACATCCCTAATATTATTCTAACAGTTAACCAAATATTAACCTTAACCATAACACTACGTCTGATTTAAACCTAACAACCTTACATCCTAACCCTTGCCATGATGTGAAACTAACTCTAACCCTAATCCTAACTCTACACCTAACTAATATACTAATAGTACACCTAACTCTAAACAATCTTCCCCAACCCTAACTGTACTGTGTTTACTAAAACATAATCTTTACCCTTACTGTTACACTAAATATGATACACCACCTAATTGTAAACATAACATCCTATCCCAAACCATGACCTTAATCTCATCCTACCCCTAACTCTAACCCCTCACCCTAACCCTAACTCTGACCCCTCTCCCTAACCCTAACCCTAACCCTAACTCTAACTCTAATTTGTTGTCGTTAACATTATACTAGTAACTTTAAATCGTTTAAATTAACTATTATCATATCCCTACCATTGAACCTAGGTTAAATGCTAAGGTTAAATATGATACTAATGATAATTCTAACATTAAACCCTAATCCTAATCATAACCATAACCCTTCCATTTACCCTAGCTAAAATGGTAAACATAAATGTTATACTAACCCTAAATGTAACCATAATTGTAACACTAACCTTAATTAATCTAAACATATAAATTAATCTCATCCTATCCCTAAACATAAATTAAATGTAAACATAAATTAATCTCATCCTACCCCTAACTTTGACCCCTCACCCTAATTCTAGCATTGATTCTAACACTACTTCTAACCCTAACCCTATCAATGTTATAAAACTATACCAAACCCTTACCCTAACCAAATACTCCAACCCCACACCTAAATCTCACACTACCTATTATATTAATGCTAACTTTAAAACCTAAATCCCATCAGTAACCACATCCCTAATCTTATTCTATGTCTTACCCTTCATCCTAACCCTAACCCTAAGTCTAACCCCTCTCTCTAACCCTAACCTTAACTCTAATTTGTTGTCATTAACATTATACTAGTCGTAACTTTAAACCGTTTAAATTAACTATTGCCATGTACCTACCATTGAACCTAAGTTAAATGCTAAGGTTAAATGTGATACTAATGATAATTCTAACGTTAAACCCTAACCCTAATCATAACCATAACCCTTCCATTTGCCCTAGCTAAAATGGCAAACATAAATGTTATACTAATCCTAAATGCAACCATAATTGTAACACTAACCTTAATAAAATTAAAAATCATAAAATATCTTCAAGTTGTGTCATCTATGTAGAAATAATTAACAATGCCTAAATTAAAAATTAAAAACTAAAAATTAACCCTAATTCTAGCATTGATTCTAACACTACTTCTAACCCTAACCCTAATCAATGTTATAAAACTATACCAAACCCTTACACTACCTATTATATTAATGCTAACTCTTAAACCTACATCCCATCAATAACCACATCCCTAATCTTATTCTAAGAATCAACCAACTATTAACCTTAACCATAACATTACGTGTGATTTAAACCTAACCATAAACCTTACATCCTAACCCTTACCACAATGTTAAACTAACTCTAACCCTAACCCTAACCAAGTAACTCTACACCTAACTAATATACTAATAGTACACCTAACTCTAAACCATCTTCCCCAACCCTAATTGTACTAAGTGTTTACTAAAACATAAACTTTACCCTTAATGTTACACTAAATATGATACGCCACCTAACTGTAAATATAACATCTTATCCCAAACCACAATCTTAATCTCATCCTACCTCTAAGTTTGACCCCTCACCCTAGCCCTAACCCTAAATCTAATTGTTGTCATTAACATTATACTACTTGTAACTTTAACCAAATTTCTACCCAGACATCAACCTTAACTATAAGAATACCACTAACCTTAATAGTCAAAGTAGCACTAACGCTAACAATAACCTTAAAGGTAACCCAAACCCAAACACTAATCTTAATAGTAATCCTAACTATAATTGTAACCATTCACATAATAGTACTCCTAAGGTTAAATCTTATCCTTAATCGTAACCATAAGCCTTCCATTTACCATAGGTAAAATGGTAAACATAACTATTATACTAACCCTAAATATGATACTAATCCTAACTATTAACATAACATCATATCCCTAACCATAACTGTAACACTAATCTTAACAAAATAAAAATATTTAAAATGTTTTCAAGTTATGCCATCTATGTAAAAATAATTAACAACGCCTAAAATTAAAATTAAAATAACTTAACAATTTAACACTAACCTTAACAAATTTAAAAATCATAAAATGTCTTCAAGTTACGCCATTCTTTTGAAAATTATTAATGCCTAAAATAATTAACTACACCTAAACTAAAAATTAATAATTACTAATTAAATTAATAATTTAACACTAACCTTAACAAAATCAAAAATCAAAAAATATCTTCCATGGTGCGTCACGACTGCATATATATATATATATATATATATATATATATATATATATATATATATATATATATATATATATATATATATATATTGTATTTTCTTAAAATGGAAGCACTTCCATGTTAAGAGCATTTAGCCCTCCGAGTAAGTGATTTGGGGTCATGTCGAACGCCTTGAATCGATCTTTGCTTAGATCTAGTTTTTTTCTCATTTTCCACTTCTTTTATGCACTTGATTCATTCATTCTAGGTGAAATTAGAGTTAGGATCCTGAGGATTCTCCTTAATTTCCCTCTTCTATGGCTCTATTTTCTAGGTAGGACTCACAAATAGGTCCTCCTTGCCTTCATCATGTTCATCATAGGATTTTGTGCCTCTACCTGGAACTCTACCCTGTTCTGACATCATTTCTAGGTCTCCGGGCACCCCCGGGACCTCCTGTTTCTCACTCTGACTGAGACCTTGACATCTATGACCTCAAGGTCAATAACGACTTTAAGGGGTCAAGGATGACCTCGTCCTTGACCTAGGTAAGGGTCGAACTCATCTTTGACCCTGGGTTTAAGTTTCAAGGTCCTATCATCTACGGATGTCAGGTTTCGGAAAGAATTATTTTCCCGCTTCCAGGTCGGTTGTTTTGGTCTCCGAAATGGTAAACTCTTAAATTATATTTAATTTAGGTCCATTCCTAAAGGGATGAGGCCTAATTGAAATTTAATTCTCCAAGGTGGCCCCTCTAGAGGATTGTGCCCTAGATCACTATAAAAGGAAGCCTTCCTCTCTCATTTTCTCCATCAAGTTTTTATTTTCACTTTCATGATCAAGGCATCAAGTTTTGCAATCTCCTCTCTTAAGCTCTCAAGGTGATCAAGTAAGCATTCCATTCAAGCATTCAAGTCCTCTTCTCCATTCAAGTTCTCCATTGAAGATCAAGGATTCAAACATTCAAGTCTTTGAAGGGATTTGGTTCAAGCACTCAAGATTCATCATTCAAACCCTAGATCTAGCCATCATGATAGTGTGATTTTCCTTCAAGATCCTTTTATTCATCTTCAAGATCCATTCATTCTTCCTTCAAGGTGGATTCCAAGCATACAATCATGGAGGTTTGATTTACATTCGTTGTTGTTATGTTCAAGCTTTCATATTAACATACTTGATTACATTTCAAATACAATTTGCATATCTATTGAATATCATAGCTTCGTTGTTAGATCTACTTCTACTACTTGCTAGCATTCTCTATTTCAATTACATTATTAAAGTTGATTCCAAACCGGGGGTTTGACTACAAACCCCCCCCAAACAAACAACAAAAACTTTATTTTTCTTGCAGGTACAGGTGCGGAACTACGGATCTGAGCTTGGATTTGGATACCCTTTTCGCCGAACTGTCGAGATCTGCAAACAAAATCAAAGTCGACCTTCAAAATATTAATGTAGTCTTTGACCTTTTATCAAGATCAAAGACTACTTGATGTCAGAAAGACAAAAATTTTATGGGTTTTCTCCATCTCGGCATTTCCAATTCAGGTCAAGTTGCAGAATTGCCCGAAACTATACTCAGGCACCAGAAAATAGGTATTTCCAAATTAATTTCATCATGAGGTATGTATCTTATTTTATCTAATTTCAAGTATTTCCCTTACAATTAGAATGTATGTGTAAAATATTGACTTTGGGGTCACTTTTATGTGCAAACCATTGTTCTAGGACCCCATCATGTATATATATATTGACACAGTCAAGGATGGTGGATCTAGTTAAGGACAGTCCAAACCTTGCAGCCAACAATCAATACAGCGGAATACTCAACAACACAACAAATAATTGTTTAACTTCTGATTTTCATTAACATGCCCAACTGTAAGGCTTTCCGGGTTAGGGCCAATTACAATCAGAAACAATTCTGCAAGATCACAGGATCCAATACAACACTAGCTAGTTTAGTTCTAAAAACAATCTGCGACTGATGGAAACCCTAAGGCAGATCTAAACTTGAGCTTGCAAGCCTCCAAGCAATCTCCTTGTCTCCAAGTGTGCAAACCACTAGCTCTGCAACTACAAACTATCAGATAACAATCTGATCTGCAAGATCTTTTCCACAACTTCGCCAACTCCAGCTTTCAGAACCTCAGATCTGATTTGTTAATCCTTCCAAGTCATGAACTTCTACTGATCTTCTGATCCCTTGATGATCCTCTAAACATCTACCCAAGCATCCTATAAATACTAATCATCAACCACAAGTCGACTGGATGAAACCATTAACTCCCCCAACAATTATTAAATTCAATACAAGTCGGCATCAAAATAGTCTTACAAACATTTAATCCAACATGTCAGTCTGTAACAACAACTACCAACAATAAATGCACCAAGTTGGCCCAACAAATCACACAAAACTCTAGTCGATAAACCAGAACTACTGAGCAACAGTGAAATAACCGAGCATGTCAGGCATTGTCGAGCACCAGTGTCGACCGAGCACCACAGACATCGTCGAGTAACACTTTCACCGAGCGTCAGATATTACCAAGTTCCTTCAGCGACCGAGCTTCCTTCAATGACCGAGACCGTCGGTCAAGGCTGCAACCGAGTAACACTGGCCTAACATACACCTCCCATGAAAGATTCACCGAGTACCCTAGAATGCCCTCAGACACCCCAAGTTCGAAAAGATGTTCATATGTGAGAAGAACATCTTCCAGGATTTAGCACATAAACCTCGAACTGGTTCTTCACATACAAGTCCTCCACCTTTTCAGCTTGCATACACTTCCACTTCAACTTCCTCTGTCTTTTCAAGTCTTTCCTTGACAACACATAGGTCAGTTCTCCATACTGATCATTCATTTTCTTTGGATCTGCCAACTCAACATGGCTACCAATACTCAGGCTTCTCCTATCGAGCGTTGCATCCAGCAAAGGTATCAGGGAAAACTTCATGTCATCCTTCTCAACAATAAACACATTTCTGACACAGTCATACATAGCTCTGCAATCATATTGCCAAGGTCTACCAAGCAATATATCACAACTATTCATCTTCACAATGTCACATAACACAAGATTCTTATACTGGCCAATCTGAACATCAATAAAGCATTGTTCTCTTCTAGAGCATGAACATCTTGTAACCAACCAATCCTATAAGGACAAGGATGCTTCATTCTATTCAACCCAAGTTTCTGAACCATGTCCTCAGCAACAAAGATTATTAGTACTACCACTATCAATAATAACATTACAGAGTTTACCTTCAGACTTGCATCGGGTCCTAAACAAGTTACTCCTCTGACAAGGTTCCTCCTTTGTACTGAGCAATGATCACCGAAGCAGCAAGTTCTCAGATTCAGGTT
The DNA here is from genome assembly GCA_027943335.1 of Chamaecyparis obtusa. Taxonomy (NCBI): domain Eukaryota; kingdom Viridiplantae; phylum Streptophyta; class Pinopsida; order Cupressales; family Cupressaceae; genus Chamaecyparis; species Chamaecyparis obtusa. Next base: position 604,064 of record BSBK01001745.1, read on the forward strand.
CATTCTCATTCACCACAGCAGTTTGTCGGTCACCAAGCTTCTTCTGTGTGCACTCAAAAGAATGGTGTTCTTCCTCTCCACAGTTATAGCAAGTACCTTTAAAGATAACTCTACCTGTCTTCTTTGGTTCTACAGGTTTATGTTCATCTTCTGCATCAGTCGGTTTATCCTTCACCGAGTGATCAATCTTTTCCTTCCCTCGGGGATTACTATGTTGTTTCCTTTTCAACTTATCTTTTGCCTTCAGAGCATACTGATAAGCATCTTCAACAGAATCAATCTTCAGCATACCAAGCTCATCCTGAATATTGAATCTCAAACCATTCACATACCGAGCTACCTTTTCCTTACCAAGCTCTCAGTGTCCAGACCGAATAGTAAGTTTGTAGAACTCCTCAGTATAATCTTCAACAGACAGATCCTTCTGTTTCAGATTCTGCAACTTCTTAAACAAGTCAAGCTCGTAGTCAGAAGGTATAAACTTAGCTTTCAACTTAGTCACCATCAACCTCCACCAATTGATCTTCATTTCACCTTCCTCTTCTCTATCTCTTTGTAGTTCTTTCCACCAAAGAGCAACATGTCCTTTCAACTTTGTCTGTGCTAATCTCACTCGAAGAGGATCTTCAATTTCTTCCAACTCAAAGAAATCTTCAAGTTCACCAATCAAATCAATCAAGTTCTCGGGCTTCAAAGTACCAGAGAAAGTAGAAACTTTCATTCGGTAACTGCTACTTAACCGAGCTCCAGATCTAGGCAACTGAGCAGTTATGTCTTCACCAGATCTATCCCTCCGATCATCACCACTAGATCCAACAAGTTCAAAGTCTTTAGCAGCTTCCTCATAACCATCTTCAGTACCAACATTCCAAGGTACACCAGCAACAGCTCTCATGATCTCGGTGACCATGTCATTCTTCATTAATTCTATCTCAAATCTGAAATCTAATTTCACCTTCTCTATAATCCTAGATTCAACAGTATCACGGAGTTTTGCAAGTACTCTAGGGTCCAATCTTCTCGGAGGCATCCTTAAAGATAAGAGAAACCCTCTGCAACAAACTCTACACCGACCACTTTGTGGCAATCTCCAAGTTGTATGCAAGTCAGATCTCACCGTACCACCTTGAACAAACAACTAGGGCAAGATACACAAGTTCAGTGCTCCGGATCTGCAATCCAGATCATACGATCTCTTCACAAACAAGATCAACTTCGCAAGGTCAACCTTGCTAGGTCAACCTTCACTCCACAAGATCAACTCTCGCTCTGATACCACTTGACGCAGTCAAGGATGGTGGATCCACTTAAGGACAGTCTAAACCTTGCAGCCAACAATCAACACAGCGGAATACTCAACAATACAACAACAAATAATTGTTTAACTTCTGATTTTCATTAACATGCCTGGCTGTAAGGCCTTCCGGGTTAGGGCCAATTACAATCAAAAACAATTCTGCAACATCACAGGATCCAATACAACACTAGCTAGTTCAGTTCTGAAAACAATCAGCGACTGATGGAAACCCTAAGGCAGATCTAAACTTGAGCTCGCAAGCCTCCAAGCAATCTCCTTGTCTCCAAGTGTGCAAACCACTAACTCTGCAACTACAAACTATCAGATAACAATCTGATCTGCAAGATCATGCAAGATCTTTTTCACAACTTCGCCAACTCCAGCTTTCAGAACCTCAGATCTGATTCGCTAAGCCTTCCAAGTCATGAACTTCTACTGATCCCCTGATCCTCTAAACATCTACCCAAGCATCCTATAAATACTAATCATCAGCCACAAGTCGGCTGGATGAAACTATTAACTCCCCCCAACAATTATTAAATTCAATACAAGTCGGCATCAAAATAGCCTTACAAATATTTAATCCAACATGTCGGCCTATAACAATAGCTACCAACAATAAATGCACCAAGTCGGCTCAACAAATCACACAGAACTTCAGTCGATAAACCAGAACTACCAAGCAACAGTGAAATAACCGAGCATGTCAAGCATCGCCGAGCACCAATGTCAAACAAGCACCGTAAACATCGTCGAGTAACACTTTCATCAAGCGCCAAAAATTACCAAGTTCCTTCAACAACTGAGCTTCCTTCAATGACCGAGACCATCGGTCAAGGCTGCAACCGAGTAACACCAGCCAAACATACACCTCCCATGCAGATTCAACAAGTACCCTAGAATGCCCCAGCATCATATATATATAAAAGCTAGTAATTACACACACACACACACATATATATATAAGCTAGTTATTACATTTATTTTAAATTAATTTTCAAAAATTATTTATAGCATATAAAAAATGTACAAGTCCTTAAAGTTGAAATGATTAAAGAACTGAGATTATTATAATATTTGAGTATTGTGTAGCTAACATTAATGTATTCTAATTTTTAAACTTCTAATATACATTTGGTTGATTTGCATTTGGTCTTCCATTTAATTACACTTCAAATAGAAAAAATAATATTTACAAATTATGTTATAGTTATAAATTCAAATTTTTTAAAAACATATCTGCTATGAAAAATAATTTTAAAAAATATTTAGTTAGTTGAGATAAATTTTTCTCCATGTAGTTAGCTTGATATATATAGAAATCAACGAACAAATCGAATTCTAATCTTTTACAATGGGTATAAATTGCTGATACAATCAGTACACTAACAATAAATAAATGGGAAATCTAATTTTCAAATTCTCATGCAACTTATAGATTGGGTAGAGATTACTTAGCACTAGAAGTTTGTACATATAAAATCTGTCGTTGTTCACTATAATCAGATTGACAGGCATACAAACATCCATATTCAATAAGCTAAGACATACCTTTGAAATAATAACAGTAGACCCCAAACTGATAGACTGTGTACCTAAGCTTTTACATGCGCATAAAATAAGCAAACATACAAAAAATAAAACATAGAGTGAAAATTATAACAGATTTCACAGTCCACAACATAAAAGGAGATCCTGAGAGCACTTCCTAAGTTCATACCATAGTAGTTTATTACATAGTTGTTCTGAGTTAACCAAAAAATATGGTATTTTCATTGAACAAAATTACCCACATATTGCAGTATTTACTCAATTGTCCATTGTTTAGATAGGATTGTAAGCATGATTTTTCCCCTAATAGAATTTAGTTGAATTACTTCCCCTCCAGAAGCTTGGCTTGTTCCTGTCCACACTCCCACCACTATCACTATGATCATGCCTGTAAGTGTATGGTAAAACTGAGTCATATGACTTAGGCCCCTGATGGTTACTAAGATGTGCCAAACCCAATGATTTGATGGGTTTGTTTTCATCTGAATAGCCTTCTAGCTCCCTGTGGAATAATTTCTGGTCAGTGCCAAAACAGCCTGGTGGCTCATTTATACCCTTGCCAACAGAAAAAGAAGGGCTTGTTGGCTCTTCATCCTCCCTACCACCACGTTGCTGGTCACCTCCATCCATTAATTGTTGGTCCACAGAACGAGTATACCCTGGTGGCTCCATCAGCTCCCAATCAAAAGAATTTAGGCTATTTGAACTACTAACTTCTGGTGATGGTGGTGCCTTATGCTTTCTATCACAGATTTGTAGATAGGCACGCTCACATATCTCATCAACTTCTTTTCCCAGCTCATTTTCTGAATCCAACACCTTCCATGCAGCTTCTGAGATTTTCTCTAGAACTGGATTTCTGCCTCAAAAAAACAAAGCATTATATTTAAATTTTCTAATGACTATTTATTCTTCCTCGTGGCCTGGAAAATTGGTTCATGTTGTAGAGATTTTCAGGATTCTGCTGCATGAAAGTTTTGGTTCTGACGTCCAATGAAGATTTTCACAAATTTTTCTTCTTTGCTAGTTGATGAAGAAGCTCACCCAAAAAGTCAGAACCAAAAGCTATCAAGCAGTAGAATCCGGTAAAATTCTACCTAAAGAAAAAACTGTAAAAAACTCCATTCTTTAGATTCATAAATCATTACCGTCAAGAGCATGACAAGTCATGAAATATGAAATGAAGTAAAGAATGCACCACAAAGTTTACTACAGAAATCAAAAGTAGATGATGCAGATTTTAAGCTTTCTTGAGGCAGCATTTCATTGCGATGCAAAATATTGCAGACAAAGATTAATTAAATAATAAAAGTGCAAAAAGAAAGCTGATGGTCATTATACACCACTGCACTTATAACAAAAGATTACATAAGCATACTTGATCTCATTGAGGACGGCATCATAAAGTTGTCTAGTGTTCATAATCTCAGCTCCAGGTTTATTAAGCACCAAACTTTGCTCCACCTTTGAAATAATATAGTTTCTCAGTTCTCCCTGCATTTATAAACCGCAGTTTCTGCATAAGAAAACTTCTATCAAGCATGTTGCTACTAAAACTCTTACCATTTTGCCTTGCTAATATTCTTTTATTCCTTATCTCCCATGAAACTACTAGTAAAGAAATGTAAAGATTCCTTTGAAAGATTTATGCAGTAAGGTACTAAAACAAGGACTAAGGTACAACTTTATTAAAAATTATTGTAAATTATCACAGTAAACATGTAAGAACAAACTACAGGTGAACAAAAGAAATCCATTAATGAGCTTCATGCCTTTGGTTTTCAACAAAATGTACAAATAGGAAAAATAAAAGGTGAATGTTGATGTTTTTAGGCTTTATAATAGAGAGATGAAATGCCTACATTGAATCTTACTCCTATAGCAGAACCAACCCGAACAACAATATGCCACAAATAAAACAAGGTAGTCAAAGCAAAACAGACTAAATCATAAAAATGATGACCAGTGGAGCCTCGTAACCTATTCGGTTATATTTAAAGAAAGGTTATTACTATGAAAAAACTCAAGCTTCATCCAAATGGCTTTGTATGCGGGCATTCAACACTTTTAAGCCAATTTTGGTGTAAGGAAAACCTATATCCAATAATGAGAAAATGAGATTCTAATTTGTAGCTGAATGTGATGCTTTTCAAAGGACAAAGTGTAAATACTAAAAATACTACCACATCTTGTTTATTAGCCATGGCCAAACAAAAATTGGAAGGGAATGTCCATGGACTTCATTATGCTGGAAGGGAAAGCCCACGACTTAGGGTAGTAGAATAGAGTCAATAGACAACAAAATATTTAAATATGTGCATGTAACAGCCACCACAATGATGCATTTAATTATCAAATATGTCCAAAACCATCAATTGCGTTTACTTCATTTAAACAAATTATATGTGATCATAATAGGAAATTCACTCACCATTTTTTGAAAGAAATTTTAAACCTTGCAAGCGTTCATTAACATATGTACAGCATATCGTCCACAAACAGATGACCAAGCAAAAACAATTAAAAATCACACTTGAAGCATACTTTAAGTTTAAGTGTTTATGCATATGAAAAGTAAGTACATAGGATATAGCTTCAACTAACTGCTCCCTCGAAAGAAACAAATTTCAAAGCATTTATGATAATGAACCTCCTTCTCTAAAGGATCTCATTAATCAAGAACCTCGGAGCACCAGTAGCTCATTACAATCAAGGAGAAACAAGATTTGTCAATATCCTCGAGGATAATTTACTCAGAAGAATACTATACTCCCTTTCAAGGCCTTTATGCATATGAATCTCCTTCCATAAAACATTCTATGTATTCATGATCATGGAGTCCAAGTAGCTCATCACAATCAAGGAGATGCAAAAATACCATCAATATATCAAGGATTATTTAAACATATTGTCATAAACAAGATGTTGAAAATATTGTCATTAATGTCAAAATGTCTTTTGTTCAAGAAACACACTTGTTAGAAATATGGTCATTAATGTCATAGTGAGATTGTTGGAAATATTGTCATTGATGACAAAGGTTGTTGATATCAAAGTTTGGTAGACCATGTGTTATATTGGCTTCAATTGTTTGGTGGTTGGCCGACTCACAGGATTTTATTATTTTAGCTGTAATTAGAGACCGATGTGGAATTTTTAATATTATGATTTAATCTTATATGGCCGACCTATGTGCTTGATGCATTTAATTTTTGGTGCATGAAGTGGTATAAAAGGTTGAAACAAGTTTCTGTGTTAATGTGTTGTGTGTGATGCTTTAACATTCGAATACAGAGCAGAGCAGTTTTAATACAGAGCAGATATTGTTAAGTGTGAAAGTGCAGAAAAGAGTATTCATCATCTATTGAAGAAGCAACATCTAGAAGGCAAAACTTTGTAGAAGAGGTTGGTGCCTCCTAAAAGAAGAGATTAGTGTCTCTTGTTGAGTTGGTGATTAGTTGTGGGGATTGGTGTCTCTAGGAGGTTGGTGCCTACAAATTCTATTCGTGGGGATTGGTGTGTCCAATCATTTGGTGCCTGCAAATATTGTAACACCATTTTACTTTTTTTGATGTGGTTGGATATGGACAGTTACTCCAAGCAGTAATTCTCCATGGTTTTTTGCCGAAAAGATTTTTACATAAATCTTGTGTTCTTGGTTGTGTGGATCTTGTGTGTTTGCTGTTATTGTGATTGCTAAGGTTTAAATAAATAAAAAGATTGTCTTTTACTGATTCAACCCCCTGTCATGTCCCCATTTTGGCTGATATCGTTTGGCATGACGGATTTGCCTATCATTGACTCTCGTAGGCAAATGGTTTGGAGAGAGGATCATTATGTTGATCATTTGATTGCATATTGCTGACAAAGCCTACATTCGGTAGAGCCTACATCCAGTTTGGGCCTACATGCAGTTGTAGTGGAGCCTACATCCAGAGTGAGCTTAGATCTAGTTTGAGCCTACATCCAGTTGTAGTAGAGCCTACGTTCAGTCTTGAGCCTACATTCGGTTGTAGTTGGGCCTACATTCAGTTATGAGCCTAAATTGTTATAATTTTGAGTTGAGAAATGTACTTTATTATTATAATGTTATTTTATTATAAAGTACATTATAATTGGATGTTGCTAGAAGTTCTAGCAACTTCTCAAAGAAAAGAATAAATAGAGGGCTTGGGCTTTCATTTCTACATGCTTGGATTTGGATTTTCTTCTACTTCTTCATTGTGAAGCAATTTGTAGTCTTTGGTCTGCAAATTCTATTCGATTTTTGGGAACGAATCACTCCCTTGGATTGGCATAACTGAGGTAGTGAAATATCTACTGAAGGGTTGCAAATTTGGAGTTGGTACTCAGCCATCTCATTGGTACTTCATTGAGAATTTGATGTAAGGGTTTGTTTGTGATTGAAACAGCATTTCAGGAGGCATTTTTAGTAGGGCCGAAATTATAGGAGGCAATTTTTAGCAAGTCCGAAATTATAGGCGGCCGTTTTTAGCAGGTCCGAAAAAGCAGTCCGAAAAAGCAAACCTGAAAAATTGATATTGAGGGTTTGTAACTGGTTGAATAAGGGTTTGGAATTCATCACTTAATTGGTGAATCATTTGGTGAAGATTTGGAGATCATTTTGGTACATTTTCAGTTCAGTCATACTAGGGTTTGGACTCAGATTTTTGTTCATATCTCACAATCTTCTTGGAGATAAATTTCATGCATTTGAGGGGATCTTAATACCTGATTGGCGCTTCTGATTATATATTTTTGGGGGCTCAAAACCCTACATATTATTTTATACAAGTGTCGTACTGTACGGCCCAAGTACGACTTGTACCAGGACAGCACAGCAACAGCGTTTGGGGTCGGTTCCAGCTTTCCTTGCATCAGCATTCATCAGCATTTGATATCAGAATATAAGGAGCGATTTCCAGGTTCCCTTCATGTGTTTCTTGGTTGCATTTGAATGTCAAGGAAATTGTATTAATTGCATGTAACAGTCACTGTCATAACAAGTCTGAATCAGTCACTGTTCTTCCATCATTTGGTATTTGAAATTGTCATTCAATGAAAGTGCATTGTATGGGGTTAAGTAGTACATTGAATGGTATTGTCATTGCCATAATTCCTGTCATATAACAGTCCATATATATATTCAGAAAAACAGTTAATGGTTATCAGACATTGCTATCGGATTGGTATAGTAAAAAGGTGCATTGCTAGGTCTTTGTTCATGTAAGACAGTTCATACATTTCATATTATAGTTCTGTAGTTGTAAACAGTCCATAAAAATCTGTCATCGATTTTGTAATCAGTCTACTGAACATTGCATATCAGAATTTGGGAAGTATATGATATATTGGCATTTGGGTCTTAGCTTTGCTATCTAGAGTTCTATTGTTGTTCATTGTATTTCATTACTACATTGGTATTGTTATCTCAATAACATTTGGTGCCCAAAACAAATAAACATCATTGCAAACAAGACCATTCAAGTGCATGCCAACTGTTTGACGAATTTACACGGATCAGATTTGGGGTTTTTAGTGATCCTACTAGTGAGGGTCATTACACCCCCCTCTCAATATAAGTGTGTTCTCATCAATTGGCATTAGAGTGGGTTCCTCCAAAAATAGTCTAATTTCTAGAAGGCAGATCTCAGAAGCCCACACGGCTAGTCAAGAAGGTTTATCCTCAAATAGAGCTCCATTGTTTGAGGGAACAAACTATGAATTCTAGAGCATAAGGATGCAAACTTATCTAATGGCCCTTCATTTTGATAATTGACAATCAATTGTGAGTGGCGGATGCAATTATCAGCACCTTCTTTCTAGCTTGATACATTGGTGGAGGTGTTGGAGCAAGTATAAGAAAGCTATTGGAATTTGCCAGAATCTGAATACATGACCAGTTTCTACAAGTGAAACCAGATTAGCAGAAAGAGCAAAATCTACCATTTACAAAGAGGGCGTTAAGTAATGTACATAAGGACCCTTGCCTATATAGGCAAGGTAGATGAGTGAGAAGGTAGGAAAAAACTATGACTGACTATCCTCCAAACATGGGACACTAATGAGCGCACTTGACAAGTGTGTAAGCAAGTGGCTAATGTGTATGCACTAGGTGTCACAAAGTGGGTACACATGTCTCAACTAGATGAAGTGAGACAAAAGATTAAAATCCCTACATGGATAGTTAAACAATGTGAATAGGACTATCTCTATGCATGTTGTAAGCTAACTAGTTTGATAAAGTCACTAGTTACACCAACACCCCCATTATGTACAACTTAGGGATGATGTATGCATGATGATGAGTCTCAGCTACTAGGCCATGTTAGGCACTCGTATACAAATTTTTCATATAGAAAAGTAAAGGAGAAAACTCAGTGTGAACAAAACTCCTCTCCAAAAGAAATGATATAGTAATGAATGTACAAGTGAAGATAATAGGCCGTAGAAGGAAGGACTAATCAAGACCCCAAAGGACTATTTCTAAGCATAAGTACAATGAGCTTATACAATGTAAGTTCTCCCAATGAGAGAGAAATGAGAGACTATGCAGCCCCCCATAATGTGATGCATGTACTGTAGTGCTAGTATGCTCAACGCTAGATATTGAAGATGATTCACACTTGCTAAACAACATCAAAAAATATGTGCAAGATGACTTCCCATTTCGGATGTAGGAAGTAATATGACTGCCTCTGAAGTTTGCACATGATTCAAGGACTGAAAGTTACTGGTTTCTAAACCTACAGTGCTGAAAACTGGTATGCATATTTTGTTGCAAGGAACCACTCATGCTTTATGTGAAGCATTTCTGGATACATATATAGCAACAAGTATTGAGGCCGCAATGCATGTCAATGGACTATATTGTTCATCTCCATATGATGCTCAAGAAGGTGTGAAGTGCTCAAAGGCACAACATACGAAAATGCTCAAAGGAATGACTTAAGACACCTTTCAAGATAAATATAATTGAAGAAGGTATGGAAGTGTTCATGACATGACTCATGGAAGTGCTCGCGGGCACGACTCTAGATACCCCACTTGATTCAATATTAGATGACCACCCATTTTTTGGCACTTTACAACCTAGTGCTTTTTACAATACATCAAGGTCCATTACATAGAGAATATAAAAAAATTAACTTTTGCAAAAAAAAGTGCCCAATTTTGAGCTACTATTTAAAAGTTATGGGACAATCAATTTCTTGCTAAATGGCCTATTTTTTATTACATTTTCACTAAAACTGATAAAGTTGCTCTAAGATGGTATCTAACCTATATGTCCACCTACTTGTTGGAATCTTCATGGAAAATGCATTCCGATGACTATACATGTTAAATTATAATCAGATTTTAAAGATTTTAATTTTGTTCACAGTTTATGCAGATGTATATGTTTATCAATACAACTCGAACTCTACACAGTTCGATAACCTCTTATTACAATCTCACAATGATAGAACTGAGATATGTATCAATATCTTATTTACTATGAGTCGATATCGATCTGCAATAATATCAATATCGATATTGATCTGATATTAATTATAACAATCTTGTTCACTGTTGATCTGCAATAATATGATGTCGCTGATAATATATAACTTGCTGTACCGTGCTTTGCACTTATCGATTTCTGTACTCAGCACTTATTAATTTCCGCTGTGTGTATGAAACAGATTGTTCATCATATGTATAGTATGTGTAATGAGAGAACGGTCATGTCTATGATAGACGTGACTCCTCAAGGAGTCACGGAGTCACATCTATCATAGGCATGACTGTTCTTAACACAGTTTAACAACCCGTAATCACATAGCCCATATAACATACATTCCGTATAACATTCAACCTGTAATTACTTGATGACATGGCATCCACGTTAATATGTTATTGGATGTTAGCGTATGTCTGACCACTAATCTTACTGACAACGACATGTAAATATCAATCACTATTTATAATATATTTAAGTGATCGGTATCCATAATAGCCATGGTCGATAGAATTACATGTTAATAACTTCAACCCAATAGTGCATGGTCGATTCTTTTAATGAATCGATATCAAATATATTAATTCGATCATAACTACTATATATTAATATAATAATAATGATAATATATATTACTCTATATATATAATAATCTACATATTATTATTATCTGTATATCATAATCATACTTTTATCTGATCGAAGCTATATTCATTAACACTCCCTCTTAGCTAGGGAAGATGAAATGTAACTCACAATAAGTTCATAAATTGTGAGGGTTAGTTCCCAGGTGGATGGCCTCTATCGGTGATTCTATCCACAGTTCCCAGGTGGATTGCCTCCATCGGCGATTCAATCCACAAGCTCCTGTGTGGATTGCCTCCATCGGCGATTCTATCCACAGACTCATGAGCTATGGTGTGGATTGCCTCTATCGGCGATTCTATCCACATGCTCCTGTGTGGATTGCCTCCATCAGCGATTCTATCCACAAACTCATGAGCTATGGTGTGGATTGCCTCTATCGGCGATTCTATCCAGAAGCTCCTGTGTGGATTGCCTCCATCGGCGATTCTATCCACAAACTCATGAGCTATGGTGTGGATTGCCTCTATCGGCGATTCTATCCACAAGCTCCTATGTGGATTGCCTCCATCGGCGATTCTATCCACAAGTAAGATATATCTATTACAAAAGAAAAGTTATTGCAAGATCGTCACCTTCCAATAACTTTAACAAATACAAGTGATAATCATTTGGAAGTCGTCACTTCTTTATGATTTACACAGGGCCCATATAAATATAAAATAACATTAACATAATAATCAATAATCATTACAAGTTTACCTTGAAAGTGTTCTTATCTTTATCACTGAACTCCCTCTCAATCATAAGGTATCTTGAATTCCATTTAGAATAAACATTTCTCTAAACATACATTTGAATTATTTACTTCAGCAAGGGAAGCTTGTATTCTAAGTCTGTCAAGACACTTTCTTGCGCTGTGACCATATTTGTCACATCTAAAACATTGCAATGAAGAGAGGTCTCTTAGTTTCTTGAACGACTGTTGATCATATGACTTCTTGCCCTTTTTCCTTTTGGGCCCGTTTGGTGCATGGAATATGAGCTCTAATTCCGGAATTAGATTTCCAGATAATGTAATTCCATGTTTGTGTTCATCCAAAAAATTGGAATTGGAATTTCGAAATTCCAATTTTGCCCACAAAATGGGCATTTCATCTTCCACTCAAATAGGTGGAATTGGAAATTCCAATCTCTAATTCCAATTTTTATAAAACCAAATTTAATATTTCGTGGGATCCGTGACTATAAGGATGTATATTATATTGCTATAAGGATGTATATACATGTGTATATACACACGCGTGTGTATATACACAAATGTCTATATATGTATATACACACGTGTGTATTTGTGTATATATATAAGAATGTATATATACATGTGTATATACATACACGTGTATATGTGCATATATATACCTAAATGTGTGTATATGTATATACACACATGTGTGTATTTGTGTATATATATACACACATGTGTATATATGTGTGTGTGTATATACATACACATGTATGTGTGTATATATACACGTGTATATATATAAACGCACGTGTATATATACACACGTGTGTATATATAAATGCACATGTGTGTATTTGTGTATATACACACATGTATGTGTATATATATATGTGTATGTGTGTATATACACACATGTATGTGTGTATATATACACCCATGTGTATATATAAATGCACGTGTGTATATACACATGTATGTATATATAAACGCACGTGTGTATATGTGTATGTGTGTGTGTATACACACACATGTGTGTGTGTATATACACGTGTGTATGTGTGTGTATATACACATGTATACACATATACACGTGTATGTGTATATATACACGTGTGCATATATATATATACACACACACACATGTATGTGTGTATATATACAAATTACAAACGTATACACATGAATTTAAAGAAATTAAAATACAGAATTAAAATTCCTTATGCATCTTCTTAGACATCTTTCGGGTGAACCAAACAGGTCACCCATATTCCGGAAATCATTTTCAGGATTTGTATCTTCCAGAATTGCAGCATCTTCCAGAATTGACTATATCTGGCATTTGGTATTCCATGCACCAAACGGGCCCTTTATTCTTTTCATCATTTTCATTAGGCTTAAGAGGATTCTCTATTATTGTCTTCAAATCATTCTTCCTTAATACCAACATCATTCAAAGTTTCCATGATTCAAAATCAGAGGCACCTTCAAGTCTGTCCTCTAGTCTCATTCCATTTGCCATTCTGAGATTTAAAAATCTGATGTTGATCTTCCGTCAATCTAATCGGAACTTCCTTCAAGCGGTTAGGCTTCAACGAAGGAACCTTGCTCTGATACCATGTTAAATTATAATCAGATTTTAAAGATTTTAATTTTGTTCACAGTTTATGCAGAAGTATATGTTTATCAATACAACTCGAACTCTACACAGTTTGATAACCTCTTATTACAATCTCACAATGATAGAACTGAGATATGTATCAATATCTTATTTACTATGAGTCGATATCGATCTGCAATAATATCGATATCGATATTGATCTGATATTAATTATAACAATCTTGTTCACTGTTGATCTGCAATAATATGATGTCGCTGATAATATATAACTTGCTGTACCGTGCTTTGCACTTATCGATTTCTGTACTCAGCACTTATTAATTTCCAGTGTGTGTATGAAACAGATTGTTCATCATATGTATAGTATGTGTAATGAGAGAACAGTCATGTCTATGATAGACATGACTCCTCAAGGAGTCACGTCTATCATAGGCATGACTGTTCTTAACACAGTTTAACAACCCGTAATCACATAGCCCATATAACATACATTCCGTATAACATTCAACCTGTAATTACTTGATGACATGGCATCCACGTTAATATGTTATTGGATGTTAGCGTATGTCTGACCACTAATCTTACTGACAACGACATGTAAATATCAATCACTATTTATAATATATTTAAGTGATCAGTATCCATAATAGCCATGGTCGATAGAATTACATGTTAATAACTTCAACCTGATAGTGCATGGTCGATTCTTTTAATGAATCGATATCAAATATATCAATTCGATCATAACTACTATATATTAATATAATAATAATGATAATATATATTACTATATATATATAATAATCTACATATTATTATTATATGTATATCATAGTCATACTTTTATCTGATCGAAGCTATATTCATTAACAATACATTTGTCAAATATCACCTCCACAAGTGAAAATGATGATAAAAAGGAAAAAGTTTAGCCCCCCCTTAACATATATTGGACAATTCATTAAAAACCACTAATTTTAAATTGACAATTTCAAAAAGAGAGCAGAACTGCACCTAATTTGATCAAGCCTTTGAGTATAAAAACTTGACTTCTTTGGAGTGCAATTGTTGAACAGTTATTTTCCGGCTTTGAAAAACCTCAAATTATTCTCCATGTTGTTATGCCACATCAAGCAATTAGAGACACTACTACCACAAATAGAGGAACCAAGTAGAGACACTACCGCAAATAAAGGAAGAGATCCACTATCAACCTATGCACCTATGATAAATGCTACCAATTATAAGAGGTTTTGACTAATTCCAAGGGTCTCAATGATGGAGGTGAGATAAGTCCACAACCAAACATTGACAAAACCAATTATTTTGCCTCTTCTTCGCAACTTGAGGCACCAATATTCTTTACTTCAGATCAAAATCAAACCCTTTATGTGGACATGCAAAGAGCATCTTGTTAAGTAGGAGATATTTTCCACAGCAAGTCAAATAGTGATATTGCTATCAGGATTCAACGTAGTTTTTGAGTCAAACACATTTACCCATGTTTATGAGTCCTGATTCACAAGAACCCGTCTCTAATGAGAATGAATCGAACACTTGGCACATATTGCAACTAGGTGATGCTCATAGAGGTGAAGCACTGGGACTTCCTAAAAGGTCACCCATCCCAATACTACTCCAACTCAAGCACCAGAGATGAAATTTTCTCATCCAATACCTAATTAAAACATTGGAGATAAAAAAATTGGCGAAATATTTAAATTCCAACCCATTCAAGAATGCACCGATGATGAAACTTGTGGATGAAGCTAAAACACTCAAAATAGCATCTTTCGAGAAGATTAGAAACTTGGAGACAAGTGGCAATGTTCAGAAGAGAATCTTCCCCAAATGGCAACATGGAAGGAAATTTAATGCAGTTTCCCAAAATTAACTCCTTGCCAATTTAGCAACTTGGGGGTTGCATTTCTATATAAGATGTGGATTTTCATTTCATTCTCACATTCGAGAATTGGAGAATCAAGAGCAAAGCTAAGTATTTTGGAGAATTCAAAAAGAGGTGTGAATTTTCAACGACAAAGTGTGAGAATTTTCCAATAGAGATCCTTTTGGAGAGAGAAAATCTCTTTCTAGAGAGAGGTGAAGTTGCATAGAGCTTATCCACAGTTAAGAACTGACAAGAAAGGAACCTTGGAATCAATTGTATGATTATTTGCAATCTTAGCAGGCACATGATTTTGATCAAGAGAGCATAGGAATATTTTGTTCGACTGTTGGTAGGTTATAAAACACACATCAACAAAAACTGGCACTAGGAGGACCACAACATACAAGGATTACTCAAGGAAGATTTCACATCATGAATCAAGATGGTACTACCACATAGAGATAGCGTACCAATCCTACAGCCAAATCTCAGATTTGGAGACAACCAAGAAGACATAAGCGCGGGATTGAACTCTCTCAGTTGGAAAGTTAAGAGAAGCACAGTTGAGTATATGTGAGTGAGCTTTGTGTTGGAGGAAGAAGAAGAGAAAGCTCAAAAGATTGAAGCAGCTATTCAAAGAGCATTGATCATTCAAAGGGATGAGATGAAAGATCTAATTGAGCAAGTCAAGAAGTTATCCACTGAGGTCACTTACCTTAGAAATCAAAACAATCAATTTCAGAATTCACAAAGGAATCATCAGGCATATCAAGGTGTCATTCGAGGATATCAAGGAAATCCTCCAACACATCAAGAAAATCACCAAGGACATAGTCAAGGGTATCAAGGGAATAATCCCGAATTCTGTAACAATAACCAAGGATATCAAGAGAATAACTCTGGATACCATAACAGTAATCAAGGAGACTAGAGAAGATCTTGGAACACGAATCCAAACAATGGTGGTATACCTTCACCATTGGACAACCCACCAGCTTCTGAGAGCCGACCTGCTGATAAAGTCTTGCTAGCAATAGCAACACTATTAGGATGGTGTAGGATACACGAAACGAATCAACATTTTGAATTACAATGTCAAGAATTCCAAAGGGTTGTTGATAATAAATATCTTTAAAGGAGAAATAAGGAATATAACAATGCCTTAAAACCCTCCACCTACAGGGTATGAGCTAGTACCTATAGCTAGATACAATCAAGCCCTACTCTTTGATGATTTCAAGTTTCCTCCTCGTGAACCTCAAGAATATATGCCAATACAGACTAATAAAAAATTCTTGCCTACATCAGCAAATGGTCCCTATGGAGGTGCCAGAATATCAAGTACCACCAAGGTACCAACCTCCACCTATATCCCCAAATGACCCTCTGCAAAGGAATGGTTATGTTTTCCCTCCACTATACAATAGTATCCTAATTGAAGGAACAAGTAAAGTTCCAGCATATCAGCAAACGACCGGAAATGCCACTCCAAAGACACATCAAAGGAATCAAAGGAATTATAGAAGTCATGATCCAGTGACAACATCCATTCCTCCAAACAATTTTTCAACACATCCACATCCCAATACAAGCAATATTCTGAGTCCTCTAAGAGACTCACCCGAGTATCGACAATCAATTGCTTCAAAAAGTGAAAGAGGACAACCTGCTATGACAAATGCCCCACAAATGAAAGAGGGCAACCTACCATGCAATCTATCGTTCAAAAAGGGGAACAAAGACAAAAGGAAAGTCCTCCTAAGGAGGAATTGAAGAGACTAAGCTCTTATGTCTTGGAGGAGTTCAAGAAAATCAAAGTTAGTCTGCCACTATTTGAATTGATGGAAGTTCCAAAGATTAGAGATACATTGTTGGGAAGTCTTACTGATGCTCCTCCAAAGATCATTCCCAAAGGTGCGTCACATGCTCCTAGAAGTATCCCCAACAATCATCAACCCAGTTTAGCACTGAATACCAATGTTGTACAAGACACGCCACCAACATCATGTAATGCGTTTGATGCCCCTCAAAATCCCCCTAGTTCAAGTGGTATGGTACAAAATTTTCTTGATACTCAGAAGGCTGCAGCTAATGAAGGTACGCCATAAAGTGATCCTATAGCCAAAGAAAAAGAGAGCCAAAAATATTGATGCTCCAATAGAACAAACAACAAGCACAATGCAAAATGCAAGCAATGCTTGGCAAAATACGACGAATGAAGAATTTGATCCAAGAACACAAAAAACTGTAATTTTCTATCAAGGAAAGGATGAACCTACTGTTAATGTATTGTAGCTGTGGTCAGAGTATTCTAACCGATGAAATCAAATGCTCAATTGGCCTATCGGCCTAAAGCATTTCATGTCTATCCTTCACAAGATACTAATCTAATTATTTGATTTAAATATGTTAATCATAAATTAATTAAGCATGATTATAAATTAATGATCATGTATATATAGTATTAAATATATATACATGATTATGGTTAATAATATTAATCATGATTAAGATCGATATTGAGTATCAATATTGATTACATATAACATGGCAAACTTAATCGATCTCATTATTAAATGATCGTTGTATGTTATAGTATGAAACGACATCATTAAACAGGCCGAACATGGTTCGGTGAGAACGTGTCTCACGTAGAGACATGTCTCTATGTGGAACATGTTCCACGTAGAGGCATGCCTCTATGGGAGACATGTCTCCTCACAACATACAACTATGAAGGCCGATCGGGATCTTGTGAATGTACAAAAAACATAAGTGCAAAAGCAAGTATCATTACAGCGATTCATACTATCTCAAATAGCATCATTAATAAAGAGATTGGGTTCCATAAGAGATTGATACCAGCAGATTGATCCAAGCAATAAGAACATATTCAATTTGAGAGTAATCTTATTGAGTAAGATTAAATCAGACATTGCTATTCATTAAGATCATATTACATCAGTCTAATTATAGATTTATAGGAAATCAATATTGAGATTAGATCTCTCAGATTTATATTTGCACTAAGATTAGAACCAATTGATATTAAATAGTGATTCATATATAAGAATCATCATTGTGATATTGTGAAGAATTATACCATCAACATTGAAGATAAATACATAGATTTGAGATTAAAATAAATTCCTTCTACATACAAATCTGATCAAACTTTAACACCTACCCCTTTTCTTGTGTCAATCAGAATTTTTGGGAAAATGTTGCATAACCGTTTGATATACTCCAGTGCTTCAAGCAACATGATGCCTTTGGCAGTATGTATAAGGTTGGGATTAATTCCATTACAAACAAACAAGAAGCTGACACAGTTGGATAAAACGGAAGTCCAAGTTGTAGGAGAATTGAACAACATTCATATGCAACTAGCATCCAATCCACGGGTCAAAACTGTATTGACATATATGTTGTAGATATTCCAGAAGGATATGGTATGCTTTTGAGTAGAAATTGGTCTAGAAAATTGAATGGATACATAAATCAGATAAAGATAAAGATAGAGAGCACACCCAGGCCGAGATTGTTGATAACTGAATACGGAGATGATAATGAGATCTTGTTCATGGAGACAGTCTTGGGATCACATTTGTCTAAAATAGGAGAAGTTCTAATGCTACAAGGTTTGAATTAAGGAGGATGCCCGAAAGTAACACCCAAGTTCACTGATGTACCCGTTAATAATAATTCAAAGCTACTACTGAATGAAGGAATGTTTGAAAACTTTAGGAACTTTGTCTTGAAAAGTGTTAAAAGAGAAAATTGAATTGGGTAAGGATGCTTGCATTCAGAATTTGTTGCTACCCAACTACTGCAGAATCCATAACACCTTCCACTCAGAAATCTCATGCACAATGTGCAAGGCTTCCATTGAGCAAGTATCAAAGATGGTCCCACAAGCATCGGTAATGGGAAATATTGAAGAAATCATTTATGTTGAAGATCCATCACAAGTGGTGATGCTAGTGCCACAATGCAAAGAAGTTGAACGCGTAGAAGATCAAAATTGTCAAGAGAACCATAAGAAGGAAATTGTAGAATTAAGACCCCAATTGGGTCGTGCACAAATAGTTGATCGAGTACGGACAATATGGTTTGATGTATCTAAGTCGAAGAAAGGAAGCGAAGCACACATTGTGCTAGTCAATCCGAATGTAGAAATTTATTTGGCAACACATAGATTGTAGTTCCCATGCACCAACACTGTTGTTGAGTATGAATCATTAGTCCTTGGACTGCTACTTGCTATTCAAAAAGGTGCCAATCTTGCATGCACGTGGAAATTCAAACATAGTAGTGGGACAAGTTAGGAAGGAGTATGCATTTCATGACAAAAGATTGGGTAGCTAACGCAATAGAGTATGGGACTTGATTGAAAGCTTTGACACTTTTAATATTAAAAGAATATATCGGTCAAGTAATCCAGTAGCAAATTCACTAGCCCAATCCACAAAATCGTTGGAACCCTTGACCATGGATTGTATGAAGAATTTCACAATTGAGTTGACTTCAATACCCTCAGTCCCTAATAATATTACAAATTTTCAAGTGTTCGAAGATGACAAGCATATCCTCGATTTTCTCACAAGTTCAAATGTATTTGAGACTCAAGTTATTGATGAAGGAGAATTACAACAAGCATAGTTTGAGATTGACAAAATCATGAATATAAAGACAAATACCATTCCCAAAGGAATGATAGAGCTCGAAAGAATTTTTGACTCAGATAGATTGAGTGCCCTCAAATATAAAATAACTGAAGGAGGTGAATGCAAAAAGGTGAACCTAGGAACAGATGAACAAGTCAAGAATGTTTTCATTGGAAAAGTTTGTACACCTAAAGAAAAATAAGGTATCCTAAAGCTCATTAGGAAAATCCCAAATGTGATAGCCTGGGGATATAAAGACTTGAAGACATATGACACCTCCCTTATCACATACGATTCCACTCAAGCTAGGCAATAAACCATTCCGACAAAGACAAAGACCAATAAATTCATTGCTAGAACCACTGGTACACCAGGAAGTAAAAAACTGCTTTCAGCAAGGATCGTTTTCCAAGTCAGACACTCGACGTTTTCCGAGCCCGACACTCGACGTGGGTTGCCAATCTAGTTCCAGTTAGGAAGAATGGAGAAATAAAATTGTGCGTGGATTTTTTGAATCTTAACAGAGGTTCAAAGAAAGACAACTATCCAGTGCCATCCTTGGATGAAGTGATACAAATTGTAAATGGATCTCAAATGATGGCAATTTTAGATGGTTATTCTGGATATAACCAAGTGATGGTAGAAGAAGATAGATTGAAAACTACATTCACAACCAAGTGGGGCACATTTGCTTACAGAAGAATGCCTTTTGGAATAATCAATGTCGGAGCCACTTTTCAAAGGGCCATGGATTACGCCTTGAAAGATTTGGTTGGAAAATGCATTATTATATACATAGATGATCTCACTATATTTTCCAGAGAAAGAGAAGATCATATAAGTGATTTGAGAAGAATTTTCAAGAGATGCAAAAGATACGGGATTTCACTAAACCCAAGAAATGCATGTTCGGCGTCACTGAAGGAAAATTGTTGGGACATGTAATTTCAAAGCACGGAATCTCAATTGACCCAGAATGCATTGAAGCTCTTTCAAAGATAGGTTTGCCCACCAATCAGAAAGAGCTAAAGTCGTTCTTTGGTAAAATCAACTTCATAAGGAAGTTCATAACTAGATTTGTTGAGATAGTCAAGCCACTGAACGACATGTTGAAGAAAGGTGCAAAGATAGACTAAATGCCCATAGAAAAGAAAGTATTTGAAGAAATCAAGCAAGACATCGTAGATGCCCTTGTGCTAGTCATCCCAGACTACACTAAGCCATTTTACATATATTCCTTTGCCTTGAAACATACTTGTGCAGCCATCCTCACTAATTGCATTTATGAGTTCACCACAGAAGAATGAGGAACTGAGATAACCAAATGTTGAAAAACAAGCTTATGCTTTAGTGAAGTCAATAAAGAAGTTCAAACATTATAGTTTGAGAAGCAAGGTGCATGCCATAGTTCCTAACATAGCTTTAAAGGCATTGTTAATGCAGAATGAGTTGGGAGAGAGAAGAGCAAAATGGGTGGCCATCATTCAGAAGTATGACATGGAAATAAAACCTATGAAGTTAGTTTGCAGGCAAGCTTTGACACAAACAATTGCTACAACCAAACCTGGATTAGTGTAAAGTATACGTGTTGGGGGAAGTATCTCCAGATGAATGGTATGACGACATTGTTTACTACTTGTTGAATCATAAGTCCCCTTCCCACCTGAACCCCATACAAAAGAGAGCTTTGAGAATGAAAAGTCAGCAATTTATGCTTCAAGGAGTTGTGTTGTATAGAAAGAACCATGGTGGGATCTATTTAAGATGTGTTGGAAAAGAAGCGAAGAAAATCATTGAACACTTTTACAAGAAGTTCAGAACCAGTCATGGAAGCAATCTGGCTATAGCCCATCAAATCTCAAGGACAAGATACTACTGGCCTACACTATTCAAGGATGCATATGAACACGTAAAGGCATGTCACACTTGCCAAGTAGCTTTTGTATGTGAAAG
The DNA here is from genome assembly GCA_027943335.1 of Chamaecyparis obtusa. NCBI lineage: Eukaryota > Viridiplantae > Streptophyta > Pinopsida > Cupressales > Cupressaceae > Chamaecyparis > Chamaecyparis obtusa. Next base: position 625,872 of record BSBK01001745.1, read on the forward strand.
AAACCATGCCATGTCGTTGCAACTTGTTATTGAAGTAAAGCCTTTTGCTAAGTGGGGCCTAGACTTTATTGGTATGATTAATCCACCCTCTTCAGCATAACATAAGTACATCCTAACTACTACAAATTATTGCACATGGTGGTTAGAAGCCCAATCTCTTAAACAGTGCACAACAGACATGGTCATCAAGTTCCTCGAGGAGGATATTATCACCAGATTTGGATGCCCACATGCTTTAGTGTGTGACAATGGCTCAGCATTTACATCTTTGAAGTTTTCCAACTGGACATTGGAATATGGTATAACACTAAAGTTCTCATCAAACTACTATCTGTAGGGAAATGGATTGGCAAAATCGACATAAAAGAACTTGCTAAGTGCAATCAAGAAGTTAGCAGACAAAAATCCTAAAGATTGGCACACACAATTGAGATTTTCTCTATGGGAAGATAGAACCAAAATTAAGAGTTCCCTGGGGATGTCCCCTTATCATTTGGTTTATCGACAGGTTCCAGTTTTCCCCATTCAATCGAGAAATCCAACACTGCAGCTCATGCAAGAGTATATGGAAGGAGAAGACAGAGTACAAACACGTTTGACCCAATTGCTACACTTAGAAGAGAAAAGAGATCAAGCATTGGAAAAGTTTGCAAAGCATCAAGGAGTGGTCAAGAAATGGTTTGACAAAGTGGCCAAAGTCAAAGACTTTCAAATTTCAGATTTGGTTATGTGTTGGGATAAGGCCCATGATAAGAAAAGTGATCATGACAAGTTTGACAATTTGCAGATGAGTCCTTATCAAATTTATGAAATACTGGGAGATAATGCATTTAAGTTGAAGACTCTGACAAGAGAGGAAGTTTCGTTGCCCATCAATGGATAGTTTCTCAAGCATTACTTCCAACCCTAGGTTTCCTTCCAGGGGCCTACCTTGTACATAATTAGTTTAGGTTTCCCTTTTGTTCCTTGTTTTGGTTTCCCTTTTGCTTTGGGTTTCCCCTTTTGGTTTGTTCTCGTAGCTTAGAGGGGATATTGGTTTGCTTCCATGTTGTTTCTTTCCTGTTTGTTTCCCTTCCCCTACGGGATTTCGGTTTCCTCCCAATGTTTTGGTTGGTTTTTTTGGTTTTTTTTTTGTATTTGTGTTTGTTTTCCCTTGAGCTGGTACGCTCAAGTGGTTTTAGTTTTCTGCCTATTGTGTTCTTTCGCTTTTCCTTTCCTTTGGTTTTGGTTTTGGTTGTTCCAAGTGGCCTTGAGGGTTTGGGAGTTTTCATTTGTGAGAAGGCAATGATGTGTTTCTATTTTCATCAGATTTCACTAAGTTATGTTTATTCTATTTCCTGGATAACAATTTGTGAAGATCCTTAGAAGCTAAGGTTATCTTTCTTATGTCTATCATTAAGTTAGAACACATACTTGACTCGGAAGAATAATCATGCAATGTGTCTCGACACCTGAACTCTGAGGTTGCTATATCTTTTGCACCTAATCAATTGCTCTAAGTCATTTTGAATCCTTTGGGAGAGGTCATGGCTTGTTCAGCGCCATTGTAATTTCCCTAACCCATAGTGAGCTTCATTGCTTATAGGCCAAGTAAAAGAAAAAGAAATGCAACATCAAAAGAAGGAAAGATTCATGATAGGAAAGTGAGTTGGTTTGGGCAGTGGGTATGCTCCCCATTGACCCTGAATTCCACTCTTTGACCTTGATATTTAAAAGATGAGCAATGAGATAGAAAGATCAAATAATTGGCTTTGGGGGTATACGCAAATCTCTACAGGTGTTCAAAAGAATAATTTGCCTAAGTAGAGCAATCTCTATGGGAATTTCAACGACAACCTCGTTGGGGCTATGGATGTTTAACTAGCAACGAGGCAATGTCCAAGATGCTTTTGAAGTTAAGAGGGATATATATAAAACTTCTCATGACCAAACTAGGGGATTCTGAGTGGTCTTGTCAAGCGGGAATTAATGCATTTGCACACACCTAGGTAATCACGAACAAAGGTGTCTTGATCTAGTAATGATTCACCTCCCCTTTTGAGTATGCTTTCTCTCTTTGTGATGGCATAAGATTGATTAACCAAGGATTCTAAGCTCAAATTAAGTCTTTATCCTTGAAATTTTTTCAACATTTCACCCGTGGAGTCACCAAATGTTGTGACCTTTTCACACATTACCCATTGGAAATGGGACCCCTTACCTTTTCAATTCACCTAGCCTTTTGGCTTGGTTTTCTCGGTAGTTCTAGTGCCAATCTCCTAAGTTCCTTGTGGTCCAAATGAAAAATAATGAAATTAAAATGTCCTTAAGTCTAGAAAATCCATGAAAGCAAGAATGCAGCAAATGTTTGGGCATTGGTCAAGGACAAGGACGGTATATTGAAAATAACTAAGTCTGGGAATCTCTTCAGAAAGGCCTTCAAAGGAGCAAAGGACCTAAAAGATCACTCGTCAAGGAATACAAAGAAAGATGTTGAGCATGTGAAAATCCCCACAAAAGTCTATATACGCCCAAGTACTAAATTTGTTGTAGCAAGGAAAGAAGACTAAAAACTAAAAATTTGTCATCATACCTACAATATGCCCGTGACCATTAAAACATATAAGTGTTGGTGAGGTATGTTCCTGACCTTAAAACCCGTCATCAAGGAGAAATAACCATAATTGTTGGCCAAGCAACAAGGAATCATGCCCAAGTGGGAAGGTCTTGCTCAAAAATCACATTGGTGCTCTCCCATTGTTTCGTTTGCAGCGTTGACTCACTATTACTATCTTCGAGGACTGGCATTTCATAAACAAAGTAATAAGGAAAGTCCATGGTATGCCTTCACATGCGCTCTGAGCGCGATTTTGGGCATATGAAGGAATGTGTTCGAGAGAGGAAAATCCACAAGGGGCTTCTATTTGCGCTCCCAACGCATTTTACATTGAGCCACAAAATGTTTCAAAGGTGTAAAAATCTGCTAAACCCTTCCAAACACGCTCATAGTGTGAAACCCACATGGTCGCGAGATTCATTTGAAGCAAGAAAATCCATGATGGGAGTCCAAATGCGCTCTAGGCGCAAAAATCACATGCTCAAGGAATATTTCCAAGGTTTCAAAATCCTCCACTATAGCTCATATGCACTATGAGCGCAAAAAGCATACGGCAAATAAAGGTATCAAAACGTGAAATTCCTCCACGAGCTAGAAAAGGTACACAAAGAATTTGACAAGCTGCAAGGACAAAGGTACACAAGAGGGAGGGCATGTTGAGCTCCCTGCAACTAATGTAGACTAGATACCGGGGAAGAATGTACGGTCAACTTAAAATTAAGAATGCAAGAAAGAATAAATTGCTAGAGCTTACAAATATTAGGAAGCTGACTTGAAATTTCATCATATTTTTTGTTTTCCCTAGCCACTTTACTACCTCTACTCTCAATTATTTGAGCTTGGTCTATCCCATGGTAGGTTGTCATGAATGCTTTTGTTCCCAAGCTTCATTCTACACCTATAGTGGAGGTCCCTGCTTAAAACATCACTCACTCAATCAACAAGTTAATTGAGTGTGCCCTAGTTGGACATTTCATTGGGCTTTGTTCAACACCTTGTCCCTAGAAAATGGATCTTCTCAACCTAGGGGTCCAAAATATCTGCATACGAACTATTGTTGTGTGGTCATGGATATTACATAGTTACTTATGAAACCAATGAGGAGCAAGGTGCAATTTTTCAAGGCAACACCTAGTTTACAAGCTCTCATGCCTTAATTCAAAACTTTTATTCACACACTTTGATCCACAAGTGGATGTGCCCATTTGGATAAGGCTCTACATTCTTCCATTGAAACACTTTGCCAGAACTTCTTGGAAATAAATTGGCAATTCCTTGATTGGGTTCTTCCTAAATCCTTCAATCTTCCTTTTGCGCTGATGTAGGAGCATTCGAGTGCACAAGCAATCTTGCACAACCAAAAAAATTAGTTTTCTCCATTGCTTTTATTTTGTTTTGCTTGGTGTTGTCTTGCAAGCAAAGTTCCTCCTTATTTATTTCCTTTCCAACTTTCCTATTTATCCATTTAAATTTGGGAAATTAATTGTCAATTTAACACCTAGATTTAATAATATTAACCTTTTCTTATATGTAAATGTAATGACCCTTACCAATAGGCCACTAAAAACCCCTCAAAAATGTAACTCAAAAATGTAGATAGAAAATTATTTTGCAATATATGAGTTCGTTGTCCCAAAATTTCAGAATAATAGATAGCAACCAAATACCATCTAAAACACTATCAATGATGTAGGAAATTGTTCAAAACCATATGCCATTCATATATCGACAATTTGCAACAATGTCATACATATTTCAGCCAATAATATGATCATCAAACCCTAGGTTTGCAATATAGATAGACTGAAAATTACAATGCCCTTTTACTTGCAAAATCCTAGCCTTCCTTTGATACCAATAATGCCAAATGGCAAACAAAGACAAGTACAATGTAAAATAGTAAAGTGTTGAACCTATATTTTGTACTCAGCTGAAAACATACATTTCTCAAAAAATATGCCAAATGCCAAATGAGAAGTGACGAACCTGATTGTAGATGGCTGCGATAATTTTTACCAGTGCTGAAGACGCCAACACCCAAACCAAAGTCACCCCAAATCTGAAAATGTACTTTCTTGCCGATTTTCGAAAATGTCTAGGAATTTTGAAAATTCCTTAAAAATAAATCATGACATTTTGGGACTCCAAAATGCACCTATCTTTATCTCCTCGACAATAGAAATCCGATGCAAAAATACCCAGAATGATATGCTGAGTAATGAGGAAGATATGAGCAAAAATGTGGTTCCAAAACCCTATCCTGAAATTCTGAAAACTGAATTAGACTTGTAGCAAAAACTTTTTCGGATTGCTTTTTTGCTTTGCTTTTTCGGATCTGCTTTTTCGCTTTGCTTTTTCGAATCTGCTTTTTCGAATCTGCTTTTTCAGATCTACTTTTTCGGACTACTTTTTCGGATCTGCTTTTTCGCTTTGCTTTTTCGGACTGCTTTTTTCGGATCTTTTTTTTTCCCTCTGCAATCAAAAACTCAAACCCTCAGGTAAGTCTGAGGATTCCAAATAAGCTCAACTTGAAATGGTTGAATACCACTTCCAAAGTGCAACCCTTCAAAGGATATTTCACCTCCTCAATTATGCAAATCCTTAAGAAACTCCGTTCCTAAAGATCAAATGACAATCTGTAGACCAAGATGGCGCCACAAATGCTCAAAGAGAAAAGTAGTGTAAACTCAAGTCATGGGATGTCCAAAATGAGAGGCCAAGCACTCTATTTATTCACTTTTCTAAGAAGCCACTAGAACTTCTAGAAGTATCCATAAAATATTGTTATAAAATCCCTTTATAATGCACTTTTATATAAAAAGTAACTTTATAAAATAAAAAGTGCAACTCAACTCAAAATTATAACATTTTGGCCCCACATAACACATTATAATAAAAATATGATAAACACCATCTCTCCAAAAGCAAATAAGACCATCCAATCCCCAAATAATCATCAGAATGACTCTCTCACCAAAACCATCTGCCTACAAGAGTCCATGATAGGCAAATCCACTGAAAAATGACATGTCACTAAAGAGGGGACATGACAGTAAAGTTTTGTGGGATTAAAATCCCATGCCCAAGAAAGGATGGGCATTTATTATTCATTGTGGGGGACTTGAAAATTTGAATTTTCAATTCAAAGTTGAGATAGAGCAGCCCTAGGCGCCAAAACAAGGAGAAAGTGGAGAGTAGGGTAAAATTAGCAAATTGGCATAGTGGTAAAGGGAATTGATGAAGGATTTGAAATGCATCCTAACTTGAGAGATTATCGTGCTCAAGTTGGGATGGTGGACAAAAAAAAGCTTGCACAAGTGAGTGGAGAATCCCATGCCCAAGCCTAGAAGATAAGATAGGATAAATTTATTAATGTCCAACGAAAGACTACAAAGGGTTGAAGGGACTACTGAGCAAAAGACAAAAAGCCAGCCCACAACAGGGACGCCAAACGGTGCCCAAAGGAAAACAACCACAACAACAAGAACAAACAAGCAAAAGCGGGAAAAGGAGGGGGGGAGAGGGCCACAAAGAACCTAAACCCCCATTACAAAGCCGAAAAACTCTCTTAAAGAAGAATAACTCGTAACATAAGAAAGAGCTTTTCTTGCGTCTGAATTTGCTTTTTTCCTCCAAAAACCGAAGGATAAGTTGAGGGGCTAGTCAGGCGCCCAGGGCATCTCTGAGACTTCCTGGAAGAGGAAGAAGAAGAGAAAAGTCGCTACCGAAAATAACTCCTCCGAGGTCTCACAGATCTAGAATGACTAGTAAGAGGGGGACCGAGCTGACGCTTGGTGCCATGTGTTGACTGAAGCCCAAAGAAAAAGCAGGTGATAAGTTGGATCGGTTACATGCCTATAGAGCGCTGAGGGCAGAGCAAGTGGTCACGATGTCTAATGACTTCTTGAAGATAGAGGGCAAGGCATCTTTGATCTGTGAACCTGAAAAAAGTGGAGAGAGAGTGAACCCCTTTGAAGAGGCAATAGAACCTCCCTCTAATCTCATAGTATATGGAAGATGAAGTGGTCTTCCGTCTCGGTCTCCCCAATACTGCATAACTGGCAAATCTTGTTCACTCTGTCTAGTTGATGATATGTCTCAATACGAAGCCGATGAGAGCCCACTCTGAAAGAACCAAGGGGGATCCGAAGGGAATGTGACAAATGGTGAGATAAGTATGAAGGGCAGATAATGAATCCGTCCTATAACTCCAGGAAACGGTCCACATAAAACACCATCTTGGAGCGAAGGCCTCCATGGGGCTTAACCCAAGTAGTGTGGATGAACTAGTTGTAGATGTCTATTTTGATATACATTTGGAGAACTTGAATTATAAATTGAAGAGCAATTAGTTGCAAGAATAAGGAGAACTTGCCAAAGAGTATTTGGAGACGCTTGTGCAGAAGTTTTGAAGAAATCTTCATTTTTGTAGCTGGTTTTTGTTATGTTTTCTTCATATTGAAAGAGGGTTTTGATGTTGATTTTTAAAATGCTCTAAGATAGAATCTGATCTAGGAGTTACTTCTTGTAGCTTGTCAATATATTCATCTTCAAGACTGTGCAAGTTATATATTTCGTTATGTATGATGTGCCATAAATTTTAATGATGATTTTTCATGCTTTTTACTACAATTTATGAGTTTTGTAAGTAAGTTTGTTGTGACTGAGTTTGCTGCAACAATTGACAATCCAATCTTGGATTATCAATTGTTGAGCTGCATCATTTAGTATCAAAGCAAGGTTGGGTCTACAAAGATAAAGGGTAAAAATTAGGAAGAATGGCACACAAAGGGTGAGGTAGAGGAAGAACACCACAAAGAGAAGATAATACAATGGTTGTGATGTTGAGAGGAATAAAGGCACGACTGGAAGCCATTGAAACATCACAACGAAGATGAGTACCTACAAAGGATGTTAGTGAGGATGAGAAAGAAGTACCAGAAGTTGCAAAAGTAGGAGGGGATGCACAAGAGGATAGCTTCCTTCAAGTGTTAGCAAAACTGAGTAATAAACCAAGGATGGATCCATCAAGTTACAATGGAAACTTACACCCAAAAGAACTCATTGATTGAGTTACATAGATGAAAAATCTCACCCTTATGCTGCCTTGTTTTTCTAATTTCTTATTTTTCTTCTGACAAATCATGGCAAAATGAACAACAAATGTTGAAATCATCCTCCTAGAAGCGCCAAGTTTAGGCCTTGAAACCCTAATGCAAAATGGACACAAATCACCAAGAATGCTTCTCTGGGTCCGACTGCTACAGCAGCAAGAACATATACTAATCTGAAACATTTAACAACTGCACATTAAAACCTAAAATTTTCCTTTGACCAAACCACGCCCAGGTGATATATGCTTGTTTCTTCCAAAACCCCTTAATGCAGATTTCAATCTATAGTTGTTTAAACAAACAAGTGCTAAACTGCAGTACTCATCAATTTCCAGCACCCCAAAACAAAGAACCCTAGAATGGCATCGTCTTCTTCTGAAAATAAGAAAATGCTTCACTAATCTAAAGCTTCCCTGTCAAATCCTCCAAAAAAAATTCCAGTTGAAACCTCCAACAGTCTGATGATGACGCGCAATGGTGAATTCTAAATGAATCCACACCAAAGATGGATTTGGGTTTCCCTCAAAACCACCGAGAAACTCCAAGGGTTTATGTCCTCAGATTCTCTGTAAATGAATGTCAAAGCTCTCAAGCTTCTCAGAGAGAAATAAAATAAGTCAAGTATATCAAATGACTTCCTCAAATCTCCTTTTATAGTCCTCTCATGAAGTTTCCTAAAACCCTATTTATATTTCTCACTTTTAATATTCATATTAACTTGCAATTAGGAATAATAATAAAGTGGCCCCTTATATTATTTTAATTAAATTGAAGTCACTTTATGAATTACTTGTATATTCACCTTATAACTCCCAATATTGCCACCTATATCCATAGAACACTTTATTAAACTATTCAAAACCTTATAACTCCTTAGGTGCCAAATAAAGTCACTTTATGAAAACGAATTAAAATTACTTTAACCCCCTTTATGTCGTCATATCAAAAAGTAATTTAATATAATTAATATTATTAAAGTTAAACTTGATTTAACTTCAATTAATTCACTTAAATCAATAAACCCCTAACAATTGTCATTATCAACTCATGGCAATAATCCATCCACTTGCCACGTATAAATATGATGCCAATTGACCATCCCAGTGGCTTACTATAAATAGTAAGTATGAGCAAAACATCCAAGTGACTTACTAAAAATAGTAAGTGTGAATCAAAGTGTCTTGAATAATCCTCAAAAGGCACATCACGAATAAACTAGGGCACTAAGCGGAAGAATATTGAAATAAGTACCAAAAGGTTAGCTGAAGAGTCATAGAACACCCTCAGAAGTGTCCCCTAATCACCATGTTAGCCTACAATGACCAAAGTCATTGGCTAGCCTCTAGAAAAAGTTGATGCCTGAAAAGGGGACATTACAAGAGATGGATAAATACTTTCATTTGGATCAAATGAAAATAGTATGCTTGCACAAGGTTGAAAGGACATGCATCATTGTAGTGGAACCAAATACAAGTTGAAAAAAAAGAAAGGTAAGGAGAAGATCAAGTCATAGGATAAAATGGTAACCAAATTAACGACTAAATTTTTACCAATAAATTATCACATTAGTTTCTTCAAGAAATTGCAAAATTTGAAACAAAAAGATTCAAATGTTATGGAATACGGTAAGAACCCCTACTCAATCTGATTTTTTTTTGCAATATTGGATGTTTGACATTTTGTCAAACACTTTGCATGCACAGTCCGATTTCTGAGTTATGAGTTCTTGATTTGTTTTTTATGTTTGTTTTGAATGCCATAGGATGAGAGAACATGTAGAAATGAAAGAGAAAGATATGTATAAAACATAAACAACAAATTTCTCAATTAAAGACCACTTTATTAACCTCAAATCAAGTCTAATATAAGCCTTATAAAGTTACAACAGAAAACTGATTACTTCTGATTTGAAGTTTAGTACAAATCGCGATGAATCCTCACATAAATGGAAGCAGAGATGGAAGCCCAACAACTTGCAGATGGCACGGTTGCCTCAAAGGATAACCATAATGGCTGATAACAGCAGCAAAAGTATTAAGAAGTTCTAATGTAAACCAATGTCCTTCAAACCCTAGTTGTAGCTTGTTCAACCCTTCCACAATATGCAACCCTTGTGCCAAAATCTCATAAAATATTCCTGCAAATAAATGATATTTCCAACTCCTCAATGTCAAATTCCTGCAAAAAGCTCAATGCAAATTCTGAAATGAGTCCACCTAATAGGCTGAAGAGGTTTTCATCCACACAATCAAGAAACTTCAAGGGTTTCCATCCTCGGAATTCCTATCAATGAAAGCCAAATCTCTCAAGCTTACTTAGAGAGAAATTAAACAAACCAAGTATATAAAATGACTTCCTCAAATCTCCTTTAATAATCCTCTCATGAAGTTTATGGAAACCCTATTTAAACTTCTCACTTTTAATATTTTAATATTTAACTTGTATATGGGAAATAATAGCGAAGTGACCCCTCATATAATTTCTTCATTAATATAAAGTCACTTTAATAGCCTTATACCTCCATATGTTGGCACCCCATTTGGCAAAATAATTAAATACTCTATGACATTAATATATTAAATGCACACTTGACCCCTTATATCCCCTTTCATCATAAAGATATTTAATTTAATTAATTATATTAAATTTAATGCTAGATTAGACTTTAATAAATTAAATTAAATCATTGAACTCCATTAAATGCCAAATATCAAACCAACAATTGATCTGCCAGCTTTTTGGATATAACCATGGTGTCCTCTAAGCATCCAGATGACTTACCATAAACATTAAGTATGAACCCAAACATCCAAGTGAATTACTAAAAAATAGTGTGTATAAATGGACCCTAAAAGACCTTTGGAAGACAAACCACAAATAAGCACTCTAGCAGGCTAATTAATTAGAGGATAAATCTTTCTCTGACATCAATTCTCAAAACCTGTTGTGTTTCGTATATCTGATAAATGACGTTATTTGGCAAATAAAGTAGTCTCCCAATTGAAGGGACTACAAGGCATCAGCGGCACATTCGGAACACCCTCTCCCCTACGGAGCATCTGTCGAAACTCATTCAACTCTTTAGATACCACCGCAACCACAGGATGTCAAGGTTGGTTCTCACTCTCATATCTGGTCAGAACCCTGCTTTTGGCTGAACTTGGATGGAGAGTACTGAAATAGACACCCAAAGCGTCAACTAAATAACCCTGAATCATCCTCAAAGGGCCTCCTAATCACCACATTAGCCCACGAGGACCACTAATAATAGGCTAACCTCTAAAAATAATTGATGCTTAGGAAGGCACGAAAATGGGGACAACACAAATATACAGGAATTCTACTACTTAGCATTCGGGATGGACATGTTGAGCATGATGAGGAAAAAGTAGCAAGGTACACAAAGGATTTAAGATATTCAATTCAAGATGAACTTAGCCAAGTCGTGATGAAAATAGTAGAAGAAGCTTACCAATATGCTCTCAAAGCAAAAGAAAAGTTAGCAGGAAGACAAGAAGGTGACTTCAGAGGTACATGAAAAGTAAATAGTGGGAGAGGGCAGCCAGCAAAAGGAGGAGAAACGAGCTGGTCTCAAACAAATTTTGGCTCCAATATGAGAGGAAGAGGAGTTTTCAAAGGGGCGGACATGAAACTTCAAGAGGGAGAGGAGAATATGGGAGAGGAAGGGGATTTTCAGGCATTTCTTTCAATTGTGGAAAAATAGGCCATAGGGCCTTTGAGTGTCCTCAAGCACAACAAAAAGTTTGAAAAGTTAATACTAGAAAGACGTTCATTGCAGTGGTTGAAGATGAAAAAGATCCAGCAGGCCTAAAGCATGGAGAAACTCTTATGTTGAAGAGAACCAATACAAAGGAGGAGTGTATTCAAGATTATTTGTAAATCACAAGGGAAATGTTACACCATGATTGTGGACAGTGGTAGCACAAACAATTTGGTGTCTCAAGAGATGGCAAAGAAGCTAAGGTTGGAGAGAATAAAAACATCCAAACCCATACCAAGTTACTTGTTTACAAAAGAGACATCACCTACTAGTAAGTAAGCAATGTTTGGTAAATTTTCAAATAGGTAATTACAAGGATAAAATCATGTGTGATGCAATGCCCATGGCTGCTTGTCACAGCCTTTTGGGTAGACCATGGCAATATGACCAAAAAGCTGTACATGATGGTGAAAAAAACACTTATAAAATAACTAAGGACAGGAAAAAGTATGTTATGATTCTAGTGAAGGGCAAGCAAGAGGAGGTAGGAAGGAATGCACTGATATGTACGATTTCAAGTAAACAATTGAACAAAATGCAGAGCGAAGAAGCATGTCTTAATTTGACTCTTGATTCAAAATATGTAAGGACAGTAGTTTGTCTTACTGGAGATGTTAATAAGGAATGAAAAAGGGAAGATGCTTTGGTTGGAGAACAAGAAAGGATCCTCATACAAGGGGAAAGTGAAGAAGATAAGAAAGAGGTTCTAGCTTTAGCAAGTGTTTCTCAAGGCATGGGTGAGGTCAAACATGGAGTTACACAAGAGGATGAAGAGGTAAAGTCCGAATTGTGTAACATTCTTGATATAATTAATGTGCATAATGTGAAAGGATATGAGAGATTTGAAAGGGATACTACAGCAAAAGAGGAGATTCCATAGGTAATCATTGGTTTATCAAATTTTGTTAATATTACTATGAAGGCTGATTTTTGCATGGGTAAAATGGTAAAAGGAAATGAAGGAGAAATGGGAATATGTAGTAGTATGAGACCACAAACGTACATTGTTAAATTTGTTGAGATACAGAAAGAAGGTGAGGAAGAATTTAGTAAGGAATGGGAAATGGAAATGTTTTATTTCTAAAATACTTTTGGTGATACCATCCATGCAGATAGTGAAGATGAAGCAATAGAGTGGTAAGCAGCATATAGTGAACTCCAATTCATGAGAGGAAGAAAGAGGGAACGAAAGTTAGAAAAAGAATGAAAGGAAAAGAGAGTGGATGTAAAATCAGACGAAGGAAGAATAGGGGATTACGGGAGGGTAGAACATTCTCAAACGTTCATGAAATCATCAACTCCTGAAACATTCTCTCTTACCCAGGTTATCTGATGCAAGAGCATCCAACACGTGCAATCCCGCACGACCAAAAAAAATTAAAATTCTCCTTTGTTCTGCTTGGTGTTTTTGTTTTTGTAGGCAAAGTTCCTCCTCTTTTATTTCTTTTCCAACTCTCCTATTTATCCATTCAAATTTGGGAAAATAATTGTCAATTTAACACCTAGGTTTATTGATCTAAACCTTTGCTTATATCTAAAGTCTTGTGGGAATAAAATCTCACACCCACACAAGGATGGATTTATTATTCATTGTGGAGACTTAAATTTAGATTTTCACATTCTCCGTTGAGATAGAGCAGCCCTAGGCACCAAAAGGAGATAGTGGAGCACAAGGTAAAATTAGCGAATTGGCATAGTGGTGAAAGGGTATTGATGAAGGATTTTAAATGCATCCTAACTTGAGAGATTTTCGTGCTCAAGTTGGGATGGTGGACAAAAAAATCTTGCAAGGTTGAGTGGAGAAGCCCACGCCCAAGCCTAAAAGAGAAATTTGGAGAACTTGAAGCAAAAATTGTGACACAATCAAAGGATGGAGGATCCAAGAATGGACAGTCCAAACCTTGCAGCCAACATCAACACAGCGGAAAATACACATAAACAACAAGATATAAACATAATTCAATTGTCATTCATCAATTACCGAGCATTACATGCAACATGTCGAGTTGTAAGACCTTCTCGGTTACGGCCAATTACATCAACAAATACAACATAAATCTCGCATGATCCAACAACCAACTAGCTAGCTCAGATCTGCACAACCACAGGAATTGGTGGAAACACCAAGGCAAATCTAAACTTGTGCTCGCAAGCCACCAAGCAATCTCCTTGTCTCCTAAGCCAAACACACTTAGCCACTAGCTCTACTATTACAATATCAGATCTTTCATATCACTACTATCTGATCCATCCTCCTCTCTCTTCCTTTCTTGCCTCTCCCCTAAACAAGTACCTACACCCTCCTTATATACTACTTAGCCACAAGTTGGCTTTACAACAAGAATCAAATACAAAACATCAGTCGGCTTCATGAAACAAACTCATGAAATGTGTGACCATTAGACGGCTTGCACAAGCATTAAATCCTCATAGGAGAAAGCATAAATCTAGATATAGGTCCTCACACTCCCAACGATCAATCCACATCACAAGGAACACGACCCAAATTAAATGCACCAATTGGCCATGCCAAATGAATCCAGATAAACCCATGGATGAACCAAAACACCGAGCAACCAACACCAGTCAGTGACAAGACACCGAGACCCATTCGGTGAAGAACACCACCGAGCAGCAACCGAACACCGAACTCATCCACCAAGTAACTACCAAAACCAAAAACCAAACACGAACATATTTTTGGTGATACAGGATTGCCAACTACCCCAAGATGCTCCTGCATCAGACACCCTAGGTACGAAAAGATGATCTCAGAAGCTCAAGAAACATCTTTCGAGATTCAACACATAGATCCCAAACTGATTCTTGATATACATGTCTTCCGAGTCCTCAACAGACACACTCTTTCCTTGGATCCACTTTTGTTTTCTTTGCCTTCTCATATCCTTCGTCGGTATGCTACAAGTTTGTCCTCCTTGGTGATCTCTAACCCTTTCGGAATCCTTCAACTTAGTCCTTCCACCGAAACTCAAGTTCAGTCCACCGAGTTCTGTATCCAGCAAAGGAATCAAGGAAAAGTTCATGGCATACTTCTCAACAGTGAATACATTCTTGACACAATCATGTACAGCCTTACAATCATACTGCCAAGGTCTACCAAGCAACATGTGACAAGAACTCATGTCCACAATATCACATAACACTTGATCTGCATATTGCCCAATCTGAAAATCAACATAACAATGTTCCCTCACCTCCAAGGCATGTTCATCTTGTACCCAACTGATCTTATAAGGACAAGGATGTCTCACTCTCTTCAAGCCAAGTTTTTGTACCATCTCCTCAGCAACAAGGTTATCAGTACTAACACCATCCACAATCACATTCCAAATCTTACCGAGAGACTTGCACCGAGTCCTGAACAAATTCCTTCTTTGACAAGGTTCCTTCATCACCTTCTTACCAAGCAATGCTCTCTAAACCAAAAAGTTCTCTTCCTTCTTGGGCTCATTCGGTACTTCCTCATTCACCATAGCATTCCTGCTACTACCGAGCTTCCTATCTACATGTGTACACTCAAAAGACTTATGTCCTTCTCCACAGTTATAACAAGTACCCCTGAATCCACCTATGCTTGTTCTTCTCCTCGGTTCAACAGGTTTTGGTCCATCCTCAACTATCAGTTTATCCTTTACCGGTTGTTCTTGCTTCTCCTTCCCTCGGGAGTTACCTTGATGTCTTCTCTTCAGCTTATCTTCCGCCTTCAGAGCATACTGGTAAGCATCCTCAACTAAATCAATCTTTAACATACCAATCTCATCCTGGATATTGAATCTCAAACCATTAACATACATTGCCACCTTTTCTTTAGAAAGTTCTCTATGTCCAGATCGAATAGTCAACTTGTAAAACTCCTCGGTATAGTCTTCCACAGTCATCTCCTCTTTTAGGTTCTGCAATTTCTTGAATAACTCAAGTTCATAGTTGGTGGGAATGAACTTAGCCTTCAATTTTGTCACCATCAACCTCCACCGAGTGATTTTCATCTCACCTTCTTCTTCTCTATATCTCTGCAATTCTTTCCACCATAAAGCAGCATGTCCCTTTAATTTATTTTGTGCTAACCTCACTCTAAGAGGATCTCCAATGTCTTCTAGCTCAAAGTAGTCTTCTAACTCACCGATCCAATCAATCAGGTCCTTGGGTTTCAATGTACCTGAGAAATTAGAAACCTCCATTCGGTGACTTGCACTCAACCGAGCCATAGATCTCTCTACCGATCAGCTTTGTCTTCCATAGATCTCTCCACCTGATCGGCTCTATCTGTTGACTTGGTGGTCAGCACCTCCTTGGAGATTCGTGACATGGCTTAACCACCTCCCACGGATAGGGTTAAATCTGACATTTGTATCGAGCATTGATAGTTCGAGCTTTTGGTGCAACGGAAAATGATTCCAACAATTGGTATCAGAGCCTTGGGTCACGGGTTCGAGTCTCCCTTCAGTGGGTGTTGAAGGCTCAGTCGATGCTGAGGGGGAGATTGTTGACTTGGTGGTCAACACCTCCTTGGAGATTCGTGACATGGCTTAACCGCCTCTCGCGGATCGGGTTAAATCTAACATTTGTATCAGGCATTGATAGTTCGAGCTTTTGGTGCAACGGCAAATGATTCCAACACTATCTTCTCCACTTGATCCAACAGCCTCAAAATCTTCAGCAACTTCTTCATAACCATCCTCGGTTCCAAGGTTCCTTGATATACCAGCTATAGCTCTCATGATCTCGAAGACCATCTCATTCTTCATTGCCATCATTTCAGATCTGACATCCAATCTAATCTTTTCTACTATCTTTGTCTCCACTGCATCACAAAGATCTACAATCGCCCTAGGGTCCAATCTTCTCAAAGGCATCTCCCAAGATCTTCAAAAACCCTCTGCAACAAACCCCAAACCGACCACCTTGTGGCAACCTCCAAGTTGTTTGCAAGTCAAATTGCAACTTGCTACCTCGCACAAACAACCAAGCAGGGTTTCACAAGTCCAGGAACACAGATCTGCAACTCGGATCAACCAGATCAACCTTTGCCAACCAAATCAAAACTTGCTTTGATACCACCTGACACAGTCAAAGGATGGAGGATCCAAGAATGGACAATCCAAACCTTGTAGCCAACATCAACACTACGGAAAATACAAATAAACAACAAGATATAAACAGAATTCAACTGTCATTCATCAATTACCGAGCATTACATGCAACATACCGAGTTGTAAGGCCTTCTCGATTACGGCCAATTACATCAGCAAATACAACATAGATCTCGTAGGATCCAACAACCAACTAGCTAGCCCAGATCTGCACAACCACAAGAACTGGTAGAAACACCAAGGCAAATTTAAACTTGTGCTCGCAAGCCACCAAGCAATCTCCTTGTCTCCTAAGCCAAACACACTTAGCCATTAGCTCTGCTATTACAATATCAAATCTTTCATATCACTACTATCTGATCCATCCTCCTCTCTCTTCCTTTCTTGTCTCTCCCCTAAACAAGTACCTACACCCTCCTTATATGCTACTCAGCCACAAGTCAGCTTTACAACAAGAATCAAATACAAAACATCAGTCGGCTTCATGAAACAAACTCATGAAACGTGTGATCCATCAAACGGCTTGCACAAGCATTAAATCCTCATAGGAGAAAGCATAAATCCAGATATAGGTCCTCACACTCCCAACGGTCAATCCACATTACGAGGAACGCAACCCAAATTAAATGCACCAGAACACCGAGCAACCAACACCAGTCGGTGACAAGACACCAAGACTGATTTGGTGAAGAACACCACTAAGTAGCAACCGAACACCGAACTCGTCCACCAAGTAACTACCAAAACTAGAAACCAAACACTAACATATTTTTGTTGATACAAGATTGCCAACTACCCCAGGATGCTCCTGCATCAAATTGAAGAGCAGTTTGTTGCAAGAAAAAGAAGAGCTTGCTAGAGACCATCTGGAGAAGTTTGCACAAAATTTTTGAGGAAATCTTCATGCCTGTAGTTGGCTTTTACTATGTTTTCTTCTTGTTGAATGAGGGTTTTGATGTTGAATTTTAAAATGCTCTGAGATAAAGCTTGGTCGAGGAGTTGAGTCCTATAGCTTGTCAATATATTCATCTTCATGAGTGTGCAACTTGTATATTTCTTTATGTATGGTGTGCCATGAATTTTAATGTTGCTTTTTTGTGCTTTTTGCTGCAATTTATGAGTTTTGAAAGTTAAAGTTTTTGTGATTGAGTTTGCTGCAATGATTGACAATTCAATCTTGGACTCCTGATTGTTGAGCCACATCATGCGCACATATGTCTGTAGGTTAATCTCAAAAAAGTGCTACCTAAAACCATACGTATTAAGATTTTGGATTTGATGTGAACTTGGGTATTAGACCATGAATACTTACCTATCAAATGTCTATCTTGTCATGAGCATGGCCATTCCTCCAAGGTTGACCTAGAACAGTCTGAGCGTGCCAAGGGTGATCTAGAGCAGTCCAGAGGTGATATAATGAGCAAAGATGAGAAAAACCCAAAATCCAATTTTTCAGTATTTTCTATGGTTTAGTGTCATGAACGTCTAAGGAAGAGTAAAACAAGTTAAATTAATCTTGCCCAGCGATCCAAGTATCGGCAATTAAACGCAGCGATCAGTCAATAGAAGAAACGGGTGTGCAATTGAAGAACCATTTGAAGTGCCAGAAAGTTCATGAAGTGCCTACCAAGCTCTAATGGCTACACTGGTTTCAGACACTTTTGGGCTGTTTTGGAGCTGCTAAGGCCTTCAAAATTGACTTCAAAACTTTAATTCGCAACTTTAAAAATAAAAACTTTAATATCTTTGAATCTAGACACGATCTTGCAATGAAAATTTATCAGTGTGCTTATTTAGCCATTGCATAGCTTTAGGGAAAATTTTGGACCAATCCACGATCAAATGTAAACTTAATATAAATGGTAACCCTATGTAAATGCAAGGTTGAGTCACCATTTTCTTGACACAATTAACTAAATTGAAGGATGAAGATGTTATTATTTCTAGAACTGATCCTGATCCTTGTTGTGATGTTTTCACACCATCACCCCATTGCAAATGGGGACCCCCTTCTTTTTGCTTTAGTAATAGGTGTAGTGGTCTTAGTTGGTAGCAATTTTCAAGTCTCCAAGTCAAAGAGATGAGTTTGGGCGATTTTTCAACTCTGTCTAGGGTGTGAGTGCTGGGCTAAGCTAGCTAGGGAGGTGGAGTTGGAACCAAGTGATTTGTGATGAAATAAGTTAGGGTCATTAGAAAAGCCCTGTTCCAGCTTCAATTTGACCTTAGAAAGTCAAGAAAGGTTGTGGGAGGAAACAATGCTAAAGGCATGCTAAATCCTGAAAAAAAATTTGAAAAGTACAAAATCTAAAATCTTTATTATAACTCCTATGAAATTGAAACCTATCTCAAACGTCCTAGCAGGAAATAAATGTAACTTATACTTAAATGTTATATTTTATATAAATCCTCCCACCCTCTGAGATGAGAAAATGACTAAGTATGGGCAACATGTCGCCTAGAGGAAATTCCTCTGAGCATGGCGGATTCCGCCTGCCCCAAAGGAATTCAAATTTCTCTGACCCTCCAAAACTCCGCCCCTTGCAAAAGAAAGTTCCAAGTCCAAATTGGTGAGAAAAATGAAAGAAAATGCAAAAATAATAATTTTTGAGGTGAAGTTATGCATAGAGGAAATTCCTCTAGGCTCGTTTAGTTGCGAAGGGCTTTTCTCAGCGTCAGGGCATTGATTATGAGGAGACCTTTGCTCCTATAGCAAAGATGAGCACTATCAGATTAGTCCTAGCCATGGCAGCACAATTTGGCTGGAAGGTCCATCAGATGGACGTCAAGAGTGATTTCCTGAATGGTGACCTACAAGAAGAGGTCTACATGACGCAGCCTCCTGGTTTCAAGGTTGCTGGTAAAGAACACCAGGTTCTCAGACTGGTGAAAGCTCTCTATGGTTTGAAGCAGGCCCCTCAAGCATGGTACATGAAAATTGATAAGTACCTCAGTGATCAAGGCTTCCAGAGGAGTTCATCAGACTCAAATTTGTACATCAAGACTACTGACAATGACATCATCCTTCTAGTTATTTATGTGGATGATCTAATCATCACTGGCAGTTCGACATCTTTGATTCAGGGAATCAAACAAAGTTTATGCCAATCTTTTGACATGACTAACCTTGGGCTCATGCATTATTGCCTAGGTGTTGAGGTTTGGCAATAGTCTACTGGTATATTCATTTCTCAGTCCAAATATGCCAAAGCTCTGTTGGACAAATTCTGTATGCAGGATTGCAAACCTGCATCTACACCCATGGAGAAAGGTCTAAAGTTATCAGCCAAATCTGATTCTCCTCCCGTTGATGATACTTCATACAAGCAACTAGTAGGCAGCCTCATCTGCCTCTCTGCTACTAGACCTGATATCAGCTTCACCATCAGCTACATTTCCCGCTTTATGACAGCTCCCAAGGCTGATCATTGGATAGCAACTAAGCGTGTGCTTCGTTATGTGAAGGGCACTCCTGATTATGGGATTCTCTACTCTCAGAGTCCTACTCCTAGACTTAGTGGTTTCACAAATTCAAAATGGGCAGGCTCTATTGACGATAAAAAGTCAACCTCTAGATATGTGTTTAGTTTGGGATCTGGTGTCGTCACATGGACCAGTAAGAAGCAGCAGGCAGTTTCTCTCTCCTCTACAGAGGTCGAATACAAAGGGACAGTTAAGACAGGTTGTGAAGTTGTTTGGCTTTGTCGAATGCTTGGGGATATGTAGATGTCACCAACAGGCCCAACCACTTTGTTTGTTGATAACGAAGGCGTTATCAAGTTAGCTCGGAATCCAGTCTTTCATGAAAGAACCAAGCATGTAGATGTTCACTGTCATTACATTCGACAATTGGTTGAAGACGGGACAATACATTTGCAATATGTTCCTACAACGGATCAGACTGCGGACATTCTCACCAAGCCTCTTGGTCCAGACAAGTTTTACAAATTCAAATGACAGCTTGGTGTAGTGGATAGATTAACCATTAAGGGAGGGTATTAAATTAATATTTATATGCTATTAATGGTTATCTATTATCTGTTTGTGAATATCTTGTAAATATTAGAATGTTTCTAATATTTAGTTTTTTGTAGTTAGAATAGAAAGTTTCTATTCTTTACGATCGTTTCCTAAGGAAACATCATCTATTCTTTTGTATATATAGATCATTCAATCTCTGTGAATATATCAAGATTTTTTACCACAATAGGATAGGACCAAGAAGTCTAAAAAATCACTGCAATGGGGATAGACTCAAATTTGATCCAATCTAGGAAATTATTTATAGGTGGAACAATCAGATCCACCAACCTATTCATGCAGTAGGGTACTTGCTCAACCCCTGTCGTAAGTTCGACGACTGTGATGTCCTCTTATTGAAAGACAAATTTAACAAATAAACAATAATATTAAAATACAAAACTTAATTATAAATAATTAAGATATTAAAAATGTATAAATATATAATATAATTAATAAAATCCAATTAATACATATACTCAAAAGAATTGAGTAATGGTGCTAATAAATTGGTATATTATTTCACTAAGTTGCCAGCCCTACATTTCCATGAGGGAACCCCCATAGTGGAGGAAACAATCTCTGACGCAAGAATCTGTTTGTCTGATTCTTCAGTATTATTTTATGAATATTATGAATAAAAAGTAGCTATTAAGCTTGTTAACAAATACAATGATTATATCTCATGAACAACAGTTTAATTAGAATGAAGAGTTTATGAAAGTCCCGAAATATATTTGAAAGGTAGCAGTGTATTATTTATGTTTATAATAAACAAAGACAAGATATTGACCGACCAACATGTGACATATATTTCAAGTAATATACACATAGAAGAAGAAATTATATGTACAACGACATGTATTTGATCAAGCTAAGATCGATATCCATTAGGAAGAACGATCTCTTGGCCAACCCTGGTAATCAATATTCAGGTAAGAAATGTAATTTATATTTTAATAGTCGATCAAATATGTCACTTGCAATCAGCGGTGTGTTAAAGAGAATAACTAAACAAATTAACAAGCAATGATCTAATATGAAAAGACAGCCTTGCGAATGGTTGTATTCATGAATAGACATGACCTTTCATCCCAATTTAAGGGGTATATAAGGCAAGTCCATATGATTATAAGGTGGACATTGAACCATACAGAAGGAAAAATATAAGACAGAGAATATCGCAATCGTCTGGACAGAGAGCAGCGTCTGCAATTACCAGACAAAGACGGTAGTCAATATTCAACAAGGGAATCGTAGATTATTAACAGATACGGATTACTGAGTAAATATAGAATATTAAATATAGAATAGGCAAGCAACGTAGATATAGAATATTAAATATATTTGTTCTCAATCAAATGTCCAGGAAGTCATAACTATAATATATATGGATAATAATCAAGGGAAAGATCGATCAGAATATGAACGGAAGTAACCAAAGATTTAGAGGAGATCATTATATATGTCGGGTATTGATCTAAGAATAAAATTCTAGCATTCAATGGAAGTATGAGATCAACATATTAGATCAGGGAGAAGTATTGGATATTAAGGAAATGAATCACAGGAATGGCTGGCAAGCGATCAATAACTTAATATTGATTACAAAAATATTATATTTAAATTCTATTAAGGATAAGGAATTATATAATAGTAATCATAACCAGAATTAAATATATGTAAGAATACATACATATACATAATGCATAAGATCTTAGTACATATTTATAAAGATATATGGAGTGTATCAATATATATATATATAGAAAGTAGGATAATAATAATGAAATCAGAATTACATCTATGTATATTATGATTTATACATTTGTATATATAATAGTAATGCACATGAATTAAGTTCTCGGTTCCGATTTGTATATGTAGGATAAGGAATCAATATAAATATTCTGAGAAAATACTCTCTGAATTCACGTATGAACTCGGCATAAATAATATCCTTGAATATATATATATATATATATATATATATATATATATATATGAATAATAACCATATGGAATGAATATACTTAAGACTTGTTCCTTAAGCCCAAGGTGAGTTAGGGAGGGAAAGCACCTAAGGGGCCACAGATATGGAGAATACGTGGATATGATCCAAGTTCTGCCGAAGATCCCTTTAGGTCCTATTGACCCTTACGCTAACCACCCAAGACTCGACAAATACAATCATATCCGTCATAAGATGAGATGAGTTAGGGAGGGCAAGCACCCAAGGGGTTCGGTTAAGGAGAATACAGGGATTACGGTCCAGGTTCTACCATGAACTCCTTGCATCTTCGTGGCCCTTACGCTAATCATCCAATGTCTTAATGATTGACACTATCTAAACATGATAATTAACTATCTTAACTCTATTAGGATAAATATTGAAATATGTTATGCTATAATTATTATCTTTGTGGCTTAATAATGGTTTCTCATTGTTTCTAGAAGACGAATAAGGACATTTCATTCTTACTCAGATCCTAATGGAGAGGTCATGAAGGGCCTCATTGCATGCATTCAGTATATGATACTTGAGGTTGAGGAGAGAGACCTCATTGTGGCGGAACTCCAAAACTATGAGGAAGCAAAGGGTAATCTATTCTCTTCAGAGCTAGCAAAGAGAGGAAGAACTACTCAAACCCCAAGTATTACATTTTCCATTTGGATTTTGGGGTCTAAAGTAATTGATAAATTGATAAAATATGTTTTCACTTTTCTCTTTGCTTTCTAACTTTTCAATATTTTATTGTGTAGATGCTTGGTGGCTAAGTTGGGGTGGAAATACCCCAAACCTAAAAAAAAAATCTCTTGAAATCTTATGTCAGTCTTGTAGTTCATCCATTTGTGAGCACAATTGGAGCCTATTTGAGGCCATCCACATGAAGAAGAGGAACAAGTTAGCTCAAAAGCACCTCAATGACCTTGTCTTTGTGCAATATAATCTTCAGTTGCGCATAAGGAAGGCACAGGAAATAGCAACTCGTCCAATTGATTCGGATGATAGATCCTTACAATGATTGGACATCACAAGAGCAACCTCCATTGTTTATAGAGGATGACCTCAATGATTTGGAGAGGTAGGCTATGGAGGAGGAGGGGGTGGATTTGGTTTCACACTGGATGACATTGAGGAGGATGAGTCAGATGAGGAATCATTGCCAGTGCCAAGGGAAGCTAGAGGCAGAGCTACATCCAAGATGGAGGATGAGCCACAAACTGAGTCAGACATACCGAGTGAGAAGGCACAATCACGCCCAGTGCAGGATTCTAGGACTAGACCCTCTAGTTCTACCTCTCCCTTAGTTTTTACTAGAGCTGGAAAGAGGAAGATGTAATTGTAATGATGTATTTACTTTTGGTTTTATAGAAACTATTTACAATTTTTCTTCCAGCCATTAGCATTCCTCATGAGAATGCGATTTTGTACCCACTTTGCGTTTAAATATATCTAGACTCAGCTTGTTTCTTTTGTGTTCCCATTTATTGACTCATTGGATGCATCTTCTCATTGAATTTTGCAAAAAAAATGCATTTCTAATTTAATTTAAGCAAGTTTTAAGTTCCCGAGCTTTTTGCCGAGTTTTTCCCAATTTGTTTTTAGGCCTTGGTGAGTTTTGGGTTTTGGCAAGTTTTCCAACTATGAAGGCAGCAATCTCTCTCTATAAGGCAGCAAAATTCATCCTAAAAGGGCAGCGATCTGTTATATAAAGAAGTGAAATATCCAAAGGAAGAAATGAATCCTCTTGAAGAAACGACAATTTTTGCACTAAAGGGGGAAGTTTCCTTTCAAAATTTTGGGATTAGAAGGTGGTGAGATAACAAAATCTCGGTGTATTATATTGCAAAATCCATTTGTTCTTCCAGATTTTAACATGATTTCATTTCAAAACTTGAAGGAGGAAAGAGAAATTTGGTCAAATGCCCTTTGCCTCCTTGTTTTGATGTAGAAGAAAGTGGAATTTAGATGCAATTTCATTTCATATTTCTTTCATTTTGTTTATTCCTATTAACTTTGTGAGCTTAATGAAATCTTTCCTTTGTTTTGCAAGGTAAATCATTCAAGGAGATGATGGCAGGTCAAGCTCAAAACTTTAAGCAAGATCAAGCTCAAGGACTTATGATGAGAAGGAGGTTCAAAATCAGATTATCAAAAGGAAAATTCAAGATTGAGATCAAGATGGAGTTCAAGAAAGCAAAGGACAAGGAGAAAGAAAATTTTCATCAACTTGAATTTCCTCTGAAAATCCAAGTTCATTTTGAAGGATCCAAGCGCATGAAGGACTTCATCACTTCAAGAAGTTCAAGATTCAAGTTTGCAAATACAATCAAGTTCAAAATCATGGCAATGAGAAAATTTCCAAAAATGAAGATGGAGAAAATTTGAAAAGATGAAGCAATTTGGGAATATGTCATCACAAATGAAGGCTTGGTAATGTTGAGTATCAAGAGATATTTTCTCATCAAAAAAAGATTGATCAAGTCTACAAGATAAGGATGCTGAGGTGGCAACCACTTGTCTTCAACCAATCATAAAATTCTAGTCGCACGCCTCCAAACACATTCAATCATATTATGCCAAGTGTACAATTTTCTCATTGGCTCTCAAGAGCATTGTAATTTTCTTATTGGCCCATAGGGTGGTGCCTTCATGTAATTGGATGATAGGGTGGCAACCCTAATTAGAATTTGTAATGGATCAATCTTGGCCCTTGATTGTAAATCGATCTTGGCCCTCCATTGTAATTGAGCAACTATAAAAGGCCAAGGCCTTCTCATTTGTAAGGGGTTGGATTGTAGATTCATTAGAGAGGAGATAAGCTAGAGAGTAGAGTAGGAGTGTAAAAACCCCTGTTGGTTTTAACTTTAACAAACACCAAATTGCTTCATTTTTATATGTTTGACATTTCATCAAAAACTTTGCGTGAAACCTTTATCTTGCTGTCTTTTATTTTCAGACTGTATTTACTTGCTTGGAATGGTTTCAAATGAAGTTTAAATGCTAGTAAATGATTAACAAGAGATCCAGGCAAAGAACTGAAATACAAATGCAATCCCTTTTGACCATTTGAATGCATACATAAAATTTCTTCATGTAAAACGTGCATCTACAGCCAATAGACATTTCTACAAACTCTTGGCATGCATCCTTACAATTCTTTTACCAAAGAAATGTTTACAAATATGTATGCAATGCAAATTATATAATATGTCTGAAAACTAGTTATGAAAAACCTGCAATAATTCGCATGCCTGTAACTCATTCCAGATTTGATTGCAGCCTTAAGAAAGTGGAGTTGCTGCCTCTCCAGAACAAATCGCAGCCTATACCAAGGAAGATGGCTGCCTAAAAAATGAACGCAGCAATTGTAGGATATATCGCAACCACCATTGAGTGAAAACGCAGCCACTAAAATGTATCACAAACACCAAGGAGGGAATCGCAACTTCTGATTTTAAATTGCAGCTCCTTGAATTTGAAACGCAGCTCCCTTAGATTGCCGTATGGTCTTCACAAACTCGGCACATAAAGAACAGAACAAAAACACAATTCATTGGCATTGATTCCAATTCAAAGTGCAAGGTAATTCTGAAGAAATTTATCATTTCTTCCAAACCAAGAACCAAACCCTCAACTCCTCTTCCCAATTTGATTTCCTTCAAACAAATAATATGCTTAATAAAATGATAATTCTGGTATAGAGCAACACCAAAATTATAGGCAGCAAAATCAGAACGAATCTTCAAATGATCAGTGCACAATTCACCACTACAATCAGTGATTCAAAATGCAAAAGATGAGGAATCAGTCCTCCAAACCCTTGTTGAGAACTTCTCAACTATTTCTCCAAGTGATCAAAAAGCAAAGCCAATAATGAATAATGAATTCTCCATAGAGTCTTTTTTTATAATAAAAGAAGTGTGGCTTCTCCAGCACACTTTTCACTTAAAAGGCTTCTCGCACACACTTTCAAATTATAACACAAATGATAAAGTTACTTATTAAGATAACTTAATAAACAACTTATAATAAAAGAAGCTCCATCAAATAGACTCTATTATATGCTCATGACGCCCAACACCCTGTGCGTCCATTGCACTGCCAAAAATAGCAATTGCCCACAATAGACTTATTAAAAATAGTAAGTCCCTCAAACTGGAAACTCTGCAAATGACTCCACAACTCCACTGATACCAATGCACAAGCGCCCTGCTAAAAATAGCAATCATGACAATCACCCAAAATAAGCACTTAATATAAATAGTAAGTCTGTCAATCTGACTCAAACGAAGAGCAACCCTTACATCACAGACCTCCAAAGTGGAAACTGACCACTGGCTCTACCACACGACCCTCTCCAACATCCTGATTAGCCTACGAAGGTCATAGAAATAAGCTAATCTCATATGCCTAAAAACGGGGACATTACAAGGAGACTTTGTTGAAATTGTTGCCATAATGCTATCAAAGTGATTGATGATTTAGTGTTGGTTTTCATGGTGTATTACTTGTGTTGCTTTGGAGTATTGTATGGTTTCTTCAATTTCTCATTGAGGATTTTATTTCATGTTAAGTAGAAGTAAAAGTAGATGAATGGAAGATATTGTTGAAAGGTGATTAATGGTAGAGCTAGTGTCCACACCTTTTGGTACTTGCTGATAGTAAGTAACTTCATCTAGGCCTAAATTGCAAGCGTCTAACTTCTATTGGAGATGTTCATTTAGATTGCACCTTCATAGAGTATTAGGATGAATATTGACAATGTGAAAATCATTCGCGCATCCTTAGAATCTAGCACCCTCCTATGCCTAGTTGACACAGCGAAGAAAGGATTGGTTAGAGGCTCACCCATCATCAACATTGTCTTGCATTCTTAGAAATAAATAGAATTTCTAAACCCTTATTCCTTTGCAAGTCATTTGGTTGGAAGTGATTGAAGTAAAAGTCAAGTTGATATCCATTGAATGAATAACATAAGTCCCTTTGTGATAACCAACATATCACATCATAAAACTGAGTGAAAGTCCACAATAAGAAGGAACCTTGAGGTTGTCTCATTTGATCACACAATTCATCTACATTGTTTAGCATATGAGCATCCTTATTCAAGAGAGTTGAAGATTTGGCGTTTCATCTCGAAATACTAAGTAATCGATTCTATATGTTGTAGTGGTACAAAACTCAGATCAACAGTCCTACTTTTACCAAATCATCTACCAAGGAAGCAAGGAATACAAATCAGGAAATTAAAAGTTAAGAAGAAAAAAAAAAAGTTTCTAAGAACCGAGCAATTCTAGAAGATCTCTCCAAACGCAAGAAACCCTCTACATGATATTGCTCTCATGAAACTATCAAGGATCGGATGGTGCCCTAAAGGAAAACTACCAAGGATCTCATTAAAGACTACTGGCCTGCCTTTATAGGAGTTCAAGAAACCAAGCTTGGTCAAAAAGACGCTATTTACTCCTAGAGATCTATTTGGAAGGGTTATGAAGTAGAAATTATTAGTGCCAACAAAGCCTCTAGAGGCCTCGACATTGCAAATCTTACAAATATTCTTACCAAGCTTGATGGGCAAGAAAGAGATTAATAGCTCTTTTCAACCTTTAAGCGCGCGGATTCTCATTCACCTAATTGAATCTTACGTCTCCAACTCTCCTGCCAACAAATGACAACGTTGACTATCTATTTCCTCCTTCATTGAGGAACGCAAGCCTTACAATCTGAATTTGGCAAGTGATTTCAATCTTGTTGTCTCTTCATTGGAAAAAAGAGGTGGCTTAAGAATCAAAGATCCTTGTCGAGAGTATATTGAAGACATTATTTTCTTGGTTGGGCTCCAAGATATCAAGCCTTCTAGAGGGAAATACATTTTGTCGAATAAGAGAGCTGGAGACAACTTCACTGCTGAGAGACTTGACAAGTTTCTAATCTAAGGAGATATTCTTACTTTCTTCCCAATATAACTAGTAAAATTGTCTAGAGCATAGTTTTGAAACATCAACCACTTCTTTTGGATAGTAGATGTAGTAAAAACAAGGGCTCTATCTCCTTTAAATACAACACTAATTGAGTCCATTTGACAAATTTCTCCTCCAAGGTTGAGTCTAGTTGGAATTCTTGATACCCCTCTAGTAATGCCCAAGACACCTAGAAGTTCAAAATTTCCAGATTAAAATCTGATTTGAGAAAATAGATAAAATCCAATTTTACCTTTGAGAAGCCAAAACATTCCCTTTTACTCATGCTTGAAGGAATTGAAGAACTCTCAAAAATGAAGCCCCTATCTAAAGCTATTAAAACTGAGCAAGGTTCTATTCTCTCTCACTTGCATGAAAAGCTAAATAGGAAGAAGACTATCATAAGCTCAAATATCACATGGCTTGACTTCATGAAGGAAATTCTAATACTAGATTCTTTAACCTCAAAACCCCTCAACAATGTCAACGAAACATGAACAAAGAAATTGTATTAGAAAATGACAACACAAACTACAATATTGAAGAAATTAAAGAGGTTGCTTATAAACACTATGAAGCTCTTTATCAAAAGTTGGATGGAACCCTTGTTAGTCAAGCGTTGTTTCTCAACAACAACTCAAATGTCGTCACTAAGGACATTAAAAACATCTTTTGCCAAGCGATCACCATGGAGGAGCTCAAAGACATCATTTTCAACTCAGCTGAAGACAAGGTCCATAGTTCTGATGGGTTCTCTAGTTATTTCCATCATCAATTTTTTTACCTTGTTGCATCTTATCTTCTTCATCTGGTTCAACTTCAAAATGTTGACAAAAAAATAAGCTAATTGGTGCCCTCAACTCTACCTTTTTTATCTTTGATTCTGTAAGAACCCCAACAGATTCTAACTTCAACAAACACTAGATTTGCTTCAATTGTGAATGTTTGACATTTTGTCAAACACTTGTCATGAAACCTCTATCTTGTTGTCTTTTATTTTCAGATTATTTTACTTGCTTGGAATGGTTTCAAATGAAGTTTTAAAGCTTGCAAATGATTACTAAGATATCTAGGCAAAGAACTAAAATGCAAATGCAAACCTTTTTGTCTTTTTCAATGCATACATACGATTTCTACATGTAAAATGTGCACCTACAGCCAATAGACATTTTCACAAACACTTGGCATGCATCCTTTCAATTCCCAAATGCCATTACAAAATCTGATATAAAATGTGCATCTACAGCAGCACCATAAACCGATAGTTATAATAATGCAAAATACATCAAAGAGCCTGATCAACTGAAATTATCTATTTTTTGTCGAAGGTCATTTGTAGGAAATCACAACATACAAAAAATGGCAACTTCTAAGAAGGTCCACGCTGCTTCTAATGTCAAGACAATCACCATCAACACAACACATGCCTTTCCTACTGTAGTATCAATCCCCAAATTGCTAACGCTGATTGTAACAAGGAATGTCGTCCTTTTATGCAGAGATGCAGCAGTCAATACTTCCTAACACGGCCCTTATTAGCTGCGATCTGCAATCACAAATAATTCCCAGGCCTTGCAAACTATCTTTGAGATTAACTGTCGATTACCACACAAATTCAGTACACAAATTGGTCACTAATTTTAGCACAAACAATGGCCCTGAGATAAGCCACCCACAAGCACAATTCACTAGCAATTGTTCACCAATTCAAAGTGCAGAGTCTTGGTAGAATTCACAATCCTACAAGATCAGAATTTTTGAAACCCTTGGTTTCCAACAACACAATCTCCAAACTCACCAAATATCAAATGCATAATAGAATGAATTTAATTTTAGCATTTGAAGGTATTTATAATTCCTCAAAACAATTTGCCCTGGAGCTTCTTCTTCACACCTCACATGATTTCCATTTGTATTTTCTTTTCAGGTATATTAGAAATATAGTACTTCATTATTTCCCTCGATTTAGCGCACAACGAAATAATATAAAGCATATTTTAATAATCACTTATATCTTCCTTTAAATTGGCACTTTACATTATTCCTCATATGCACTTGTAATTTGACTCTATGATCATAAAATAACCCCTTTTAATAATAAAGTCAAATAACATTTAATGATATGCACTTTTAATTAATTATTAATAAAGTATTATTTTATTAATAATTAAAATGTCCTAACTCCAAAGATACTCATCATTTCTCAATTCTATCAAAAGCAGGAGGTAACCCACTGCATTCACTGCTAACCAAGGTGCATTTCTAAAAATAGAAAGGGTCCATCTCTATCAACCTCAGACTTACTATAAATAGTAAGTACATGAAACTGAGCCCAAATGAAGTCCAATCTAAACCAAATGAAGACCAAAATAGAACATACTGAATTTTGGAAAAGACAAGAACCTCTATTAACCAAGCCTCTACCTCAAAAGACCCTCTATCCACAATAATTAGCCTATGAGGGACACAATAATAGGCTAATCCCTCAAACTCTGATGCTCATGACAATGGGGACATTATGGTCTACCCTCCCTAAGATGTTTGTCCCCAAGCAATCATGACTGCAAAGAAACTCCACTACACTGGAGGACTATGAAATGTTCCACACTATAATAGCACCACCGAAGCACCAGAATAACCCCAGCTGCACAAAAATGAACAACCCATCTATCCAATCTCTACACACTAAAATTGTGCATCGAAAACAAACATGTACATGAGGATCAAAAGTGTAACTGCAAGTAATCCAAATCATGTACCCACTGCAATACTCCCTAGTGAACCCAGCATGGAACCCCGATGCACATAAAGGGTCCCACAACTCACTGAAGAGTATCCAACAAAATATGCCTGGATCCCAAATTTTGAATGGAAGCCTGCTAAGAAGAATAATTTGAGACCTCTATTGTGTTAATCTGATCACACTATCACCATGCTAACAATGGTGAAGCCATCTAATGAGACCCATCCAACCTACAGTGCTAACCTTGTCACCACCTGGATCCCAATATAAATAAAACTCACATCCATCCATCATAAGGAGGTAAGAATATTTGGAATCATCTATTGCACCAAATCTCCCTCCACACTCTACCAATCCCCCATGGGAGTGAAATCCAACTGTACCACGAAAATAAGAACTCCCAAGGATGTTTGTATCACAACCACGATATTCATCCTCCGCTAAACTGCCATGGATGTATTGACTTTGCAAGTAGTCTCCCACCAACTTGCAGCTACTGATTCCATCTACAGAATATGGTAAATATCTATCCCATAGAGGATGGTATAATCCCAGAGCCAATCCACATCAATGCATCACCAAGTCCTCTACATGTGAATCAAAAGAAAAATGATGAGTACTCCTCATTGTGTAGTTACAGTAAAGGCTCCAATCTTTGTCAATGGCTCATCACTAACAACTCAGGAATTAGAAGATGGCTCCAATCTCTAACCCCGAACAACTAGTTGGTCAAGGCCTCTGGTAACCCTCTCTACAAACCCAACCATTAAATCTCTATGAGGAAGCATTGTAGTCAGTGTATCTACAATCTCTCCTGCCAAACGATGAATGCAGTGAGAACCTCGGATGAGAGTAGCCTCAATGACTCCAAATGGTCCCTCCCAAAACACTGGACTCTCAAGCAAGTGCTCAATAAATGAATCTGTGTAGTAAAAACAATATGAGGCAGAGTCAACTTGTTCTTCTGCCACCCACAGTTGATCACTTTGACTCCGCAACACAACAAGTTGTCTATCACCATCAGCTACATGAGATGGAAGTAACAGGTTTGCTTCCAAGAGAGGGAAATAAATCAACATGAGAGCCATACTCCCAACCAGATGACACCCTATGAATCTCCTGTGAAGATGATGGAGTGGCGTCATGTATCAACACACAACTCTCAAGGGAATCCACCATTGCCACACAAGAGCTATTTGCAATTTGACCTGGATTATCAGCCATGGTACTGACCTCGGGAGAATTTGATGCAACACGTGGCTCTCTACAAATCTCAACCAAAATACTCATCCCATCTGAAACTACTGCACCTATATCAACAATGGATGTAGCCACATCCTCAAGAAATCCATCACCACAACCCATGGATACCAAATCATCATCAAATGCCCTTGTAGGAAATTGAACTGTATCTAAAGTTGGTAAAACTTGTGCCAACCTCAACTCCACGAACAACTCCTAAATCCATGACTGAGACTCATGAAGGGCCAATTGTGCTCTCTCTAATGAATCCATAGTCACTCCCAGTGCATGGGTTAGCTCATATACCTCCTCTTTTCCCTTCAAGGCATCATAACAAGTACAAGCCCACTCAAGAAGATAGTCTCTATCAGCCAATAACTTTAAATAGTTTTGTTTCATTATTCGGATAACTTCTTGAAGTATATGAAACTCTGTAAGGGAAAGACTACCATCAGAGTGCCTCATCTATCACAAGAGTGCTCCAACCATAGGTAGCCAACATCTGACGAGCAACATCAAAGTGTCCTATGGCTGTGGCAATCATTCTATCATCAACCTTCAGTTGCCCAACCAAATGATGTATCTGAAATTCTTGGCTCCCATGTAAGCTCTCTAAATCAAAATCTGCACTGTGATATGAAGCTATATCCGCAATGCTCATCTCAATATCAACTACATCATGTGTGCTATCATCAACGCACACATCATCAACCAAGGTACTAATGTTATGTACCTCAAAAGATGGCTCAAAAGTCATTGTAGAAGTTGTTGTTTCAACAGTATATTCGCACACTTCTTCTCCCATAATAACTGTATGTCCATCCGCAAAACGATCCTGGGACTCATCACCAATAAATGAATTTTCTAATTTATTCTCTAAGGTCTAATATGAAAGATCACACTCACTGTAGCATGAGTCTTCATCATAAATTACATCATTAGTACCCAAATCTCGACTATCAATGTTATGGGACACCATACATCCAACACCTTCACGAGGAATGGCTACTATCTCATGAGTAAGCTAGACATTATGACTACAGTCATAAAACAAAAAATTAGGAGCTACATCATACCTATTTGTAGTGTCCTCAAGAGACTCAACCAAAACTTCATAGGAGAATTGAGTGTATCATGCACCATGGTTTCTACCCCATGGCTACAAGGTAAATCTGCATGTGTATAAACCTCCTTTGTGGCTACTTCTTCAATGCATCCATGTGTCAAAACGAGGTCTTCCTTCTTTACCTCGTTCTTTGTCCATTGGTGGTTAGTCCCCCGATAACTTTTGCAAGTGAACCATAGACCTTGTCTTTTCATTTCGTTCTTTCTCATGATGGGAGTTCCTGTAACCTAATTATAGAGTTTAGATGTAGAACCATCCTCATAAGCTGATTTAGGAGTTCTACCATACCTACTCACACTATTCCCATGACTGAAGTGTGTTCCTTTAGATTAAGTTTTCTCCTTATACACCCTCCAAATATACTTTACCAACCCAATCTCTTCAGGTCTCTAGGTGAAAAACAAGTTCAAATAATCATGAAGAGAGTGTTGTCCTTTAAATTTATCTGGCAAACTCTGAAAGCCCTCAAAGAGTCGAAGCACTTCCTGTTCACATCTCTCCCTTATCTTGATGGCATCTTGGTCAATCTCTTCTCTGGACTTTCCTACAATACTATAGTAACCCATAATTGAAAACTTATGAGCATTGGTCATTCAAATGATGCAATGTGAGCTCTCCAAATATTGAATTCAAACCCCAACAGGATAGCAGGAAATCACTCTAATACTACTGTAAGAACCCCAATAGGTTCTAACTACAACAAACACTGGATTTGCTTCAATTGTGAATGTTTGACATTTTGTCAAACACTTGTCATGAAACCTCTATCTTGCTGTCTTTTATTTTCAAATTGTTTTTACTTGCTTGGAATGGTTTCAAATGAAGTTTTAAAGCTTGCAAATGATTACTAAGATATCTAGGAAAAGAACTAAAGTGCAAATGTAAACTGTTTTGCCTTTACATGTGATTTCTACACATAAAATGTGCACCTACAGACAATGGACATTTTACAAACACTTGGCATGCATCCTTTCAATTCCCAAATGCCATTACAAAATATGATATAAAATGTGCATCTACAGCAGCACCATAAGTCGATAGTTATAATAATGCAAAATACATCAAAGAACCTGATTGACTGAAATTATCTATTTTCTGTTGAAGGTATTTTGTAAGAAATCGCAACATACAAAAAATGGCGACTTCTAAGGAGGTCCACGTTGCTTCTAATGTCAAGACAATCACCTCCAACACAACACGTGCCTTTCCTGCTGTAGTATCAATCCCCAAATTGCTAATGCTTACTGTAACAAGGAATGTCGTCCTTTTATGCAGAGACGCAGCAGTCAATACTTCCTAACGCGGCCCTTATTGGCTGCGATCTGCAATCACAAATAATTCCCAGGCCTTGCAAACTATCTCTGAGATTAACCGTAGATTACCACACAAATTGGTCACCAATTTTAGCACAATCGATGGCCCTAAGATAAGCCACCCGCAAGCACAATTCACTAGCAATTGTTCACCAATTCAAAGTGCAGAGTCTTGGTAGAATTCAAAATCCTACAAGATCAAAATTTCTGAAACCCTTGGTTTCCAAAAACACAATCTCCAAAGTCACCAAATATCAAATGCATAATAGAATGAATTTGATTTTAGCATTTGAAGGTATTTATAATTCCTCATTACAATTTGTCCTGGAGCTTCTCCTTCACACCTCACGTGAATTCCATTTGCATTTGCATTTGCTTTTGAGGTATATTAGAAATATAATACTTAATTATTTCCCTCCATTTGGTGCACAATGAAATAATATAAAGTATATTTTAATAATCACTTATTTCTCCCTTTAAATTGGCACTTTACATTATTCCTCATATGCACTTATAATTTGACTTTATAATCATTAAATAACCCCCTTTAATAATAAAGTCAAATAACATTCAATGATGTGCACTTTTAATTAATTATTATTTAAGCATTACTTTATTAATAATTAAAATGCCATAACTCCAAAGATACTCATCATTTCTTGATCCTATCAAAACCAAGAGGTAGCCGACTGCATTCACTACTAGCCAGGGTGCCTTTCGAAAACTAGAAAGGGTCCATCTCTATCAACCTCAGACTTACTATAAATAGTAAGTATATGAAACTAAGCCCAAACGAAGTCTAATCTAAGCCAAACGAAGACCAAACTAGAACATACTGAATTCTAGAGAAGACAAACCTCCATTAGCCAAGCCTCTGCCTCAAAAGACCCTCTATCCACAATAATTAGCCTACAAGGGACACAATAATGGACTAATCCCTCAAACTCTAATGCTCATGAAAATGGGGACATTACAAATTCCTAAGGAAAAGAATGTTGTCTCCTTCAACAAGTTCAAGATTTTTCCTCTTGCGATTCATCATACAAGTTCGCTGCCCCAAAGCTTGGCCAATAGACTCAAAACATCTTTGAGTCCTGATTATCTCTAAGGAGAAATAAGGATCCATTCCAGGTGAACACACATGACAATATCATGATCATTCATGAAGCAGTGCTATCAATAAAAGGGAGAATAAGAAAAGGATTGCCTTTATCAAAATTGACATGGCTAATGCCTTTGACAAAGTTAATCTGCATTTTTTGGCATGGGTTTTGGAAAAATTTAGATTCCCTCTTTCATTTATGAAGTGAATATTTGGATGTATCATTAGTCATTGGGTAGCCCCCATCATCAATGGATCCCTATCGATATTTTTTAAGACAGATATAGGTTTGCACCAAGGCTGCTCTCTATCCATCTTTTTATACATTATTTGGCAACAGCTTTTGGCAAGTCTCTATCTACTGCAAGGAGCACTTCAGCCATTACTGCAATCAAGGTTGTTCACTGGGTTTGGGCGATTAATCATGCCCAATATGCTAATGACACTACCTTGTTGATGGGGAGGCAACCAAATTATGTTAGAAGACCCAGTGTTGCCTTGACAATGTTTTGCTTGCTTCTAGAGCAGCCATCAGTGCCAACAAATGCAGATGTTACACTATAAACAACTCCACTTCTGAAAACAGAATAATTTCCCATATTCATCAATTTACACATGATTGTATCGATCTCTTTAAATATTAGGGTGCCCCTAAGATCTTTAAATTGAAGAGATCTGACTACCTTGACTCTTTGAAAAAATTGACAAGCACATTCAAAGTTTTGGTAATGGGTGGCTTAGTCTTGCTGGCAGATTGATGTCAGTTAAATCCATCATCTCTAGCCTTACTCCGTTCTACTCATAAGCAACTTCCCCGTTCCACTGCTTGATCCTGTAAAGGCCATAAAAATGGGGCTTAACCTTCTCTGCTCCACTTCTCTTAAGAGAGGACTGTTTGCATGGTTGTCATCTCAAGTACACCATATCTAGATGCCTTGTTATTGATCAATGGTTTTACCTCAGCAATTCTTCACACACTTTGACTTAACCACACAACAAATTAATAGGTATGACTCAAAATCCATATGAAAATAACAGAGAAGACCAATCCAGAAGGGCTTTTACTCAATAAGACTCACTGCAAAAGTATGACTTGTAAGTTTGCCTTTGTATTTTGACATGTTAATGAATTTTTGACCATATTCCATTCTATAACTATTGAATATTGTTGATTCAACTGCCTTAATTCTGTGAAAATTGTAGATGTTGTCATTTTACTCAGATATGCTTGTGAAATTACACACTGCTTTCATTATTCACACGGACCTAGCTCTTGTTTGAACATCCTAATCCACAGTGGAACTTATTCTCTTATTCAAAATTCTTGTTTGATGTGGATGGAAAAATGGCATTGAATAAAATTTTCCAAAAAGAAATCACTTTCAGTATTATTATCCATGTCTGCAACAGAACTAGTTCTGGCATTGATTATCCTTGTCCCAGATAGTAAGCTTTATTATTGACCCTCCTTGTTTTTTGTTGGACAAAGAACTTAATGAAATTCATTGATTGCTAATTAAGTTGTTTTCGTTTTCCATCTAATAGATGAGTTCGAGAACCAAATTTCTGTTGTCCTTACAGCAATGAATGTAAAAGGATGTTTGTCTCGAAACAAGGTTTGGTGACAGCCTTCTCCAGTAGACTTTCAATTTTCCTTTGCTTAAATTCATCTAACATTTTGCAGATGTTTTTGAACAGATAACCCGACAGCTATGATCTCTAACAATTGGTAAACTCTTTTGAGAGCCTAAAAATGGCAGTTAACTCCATACACATGCAACAGGAGCTGCTATTAAACTTGGAGGTTCCCTATAATAAGCACCACAACTGGCCGATCCACCCATATGCAAGAAAACAACTATGAGACATATTTATTCTTTTCCATTTTAAATTATCTCCTAATCCAGTCAAGTACCACAGAAGAGCACTTTCATTCCTCTTGCATCAGAAATACTTTAGCTTCCTCAAGCAATAACATCAATCACCTATAACTTCACTGTGGGTGGTTGTTGCCATACCTACAGCCATTATAATTCCTCTAATTGAGGCTGTACTCAATTATTTCAGCTGAAATGAATGGCCATTGGTCAATATCGTTGAGAGCCATATGTAGAAATTGATAGCAAATAAGAGCTTGAATTCATATCTAATTCCCTTCAGCCATAAGCTATAAGCTAGTAATTAAATCAATTTGATCTATCAATATGATTAAATTAGCAAAGGCATTAGTTACAAAATCTCTTAGCTCCTGCCCTTGCTACCTCCATACCCTATATATCATCAAAGTAATGCATGATCCGTATATGGTTTACCTGCCCAATTAATGATTATTTCTATGGGTTGTTAGTTAAAAATAACAACTGAATGCAAATCCAGAGTTTTAATATGTTAAAGCGTCACATTTTCTATATAAAAGGCCAAGGGTTGTATAGGATAAGCCTACGTTAATCTTACTCTACTACATTTTCTCCCCCAGTATTTTGGAGACAATATTTTTCCACGTGCTTATAAACAAATCATCTTGTCAAAAGTTTAAAACACCAAAGAAATGATTACCTGTACAAACAAAATCTATAAAATTATTATTATCAAATGATTCCATCTATTTCTGTATGCCTAGAAAAAAAACATATTTAAGGGTTTTCTCTCGCACAATGCCCCCAGAAGCATAGAATCAAAAACCAGAAAAACTCGAATGCCTTAAACATTTAATCAGATGGAAAAATATATACACACTTAATAGTATCATGTCAGGTACATGATCACTGGAAAGTTCAAATGATGCTAGATTATCTCCGGTTATAAATAGGATCACAAACAGAAGAAATGATAGAACAGGGAAATTTGTAGCTTTTCCAGTCTTCCTCCCATACAAGCAAAAAATGGTACTACTTGGGTACTTAAATATACCAGCTTGAGGAAAAACAAACCCAGTTAAGCATACCCTTTTATATCAAAAAAATTTCATACAATAAATCATGAAAACAAACACAACCTGTACCAAAATAATCATATAAAAATAAGCACGGCTCTGTGTGTGATGACCATAGATTTTCAGGAAAAATGAACCATTCGGTTGAATTCATATAACCCACATGTTAAATTCACACCCAACCATTAAAAAAACAAAACAAAATATCAGAATGAACTTATGAAGAAGCCTAGACAATGAAAGAAAGTACATTTTTCTTGAGTCGACTGAGAAGCTTGTGAGTCAGGTGATCGAGGTCTCCATCGCAATTGAGCTTGTTCAGCACTTCCCAACTTGTTGAATTTTGGGCGCCTGATTCTTGCATTCTTTCTTTCTTCTTCTTCTTCTTTTGCAATTTTTGTGTTCAGATGTTGGAGGAAAACATGGAGAGAGTGGAGAGTGGAAGTGAAGGAGGGTATTACTATTTCCTGCGTTGGGTGGCGGCAAATTGGGATACATCCGAAGAATCGCAGTGTTAACTGCGCCGCCTAAGGAGCAAATCCCAACTTAATTTTAGTACTTTGTATTGCAAATTTCCCTTCTAAAATCAACTCGATGTACTATTTTCTTTTTTTTATTAATTGATTGAAGTCATTGAGGGGATCTCATCCCTGCCATAATATCTTCCACACGTAATCTACGTGCTTTGTGGGTGTTTTTTTTTTTTCCCGTGATTGAAAGAATTTTTCACAATCTTATGAAGCCGAAGGTTTCCCATCTGATCGGCTGACATCTTAAGTCAACACTCCTTGATTTCCCAAAAAAAACAATAAAAAGAAAGAAAGGGGTGGAAGACATTGGAAATGTCTGTAATAGATTTTAGGTAAAACAGTAGATGGGACCACCTATAACTAACAAATAAGCATGAAAACTTCTACTAGCAGCTCAGGTCACCAGCTCCAATGAGAGAAAAGTAATTAATAGTTATTTGAATGTGTACAGTCAATATTAAATTTTATTATAAATTTTATTTTATTTAATATACATTTATATAAAATAAAATTGGTTATTTATAAATTAGAAATTTTATTAATTTATTGAGCCCATAGGTATTTGAATTTTTATTTTTTTTCTAGAAAATTGTCATTTAATATACATTTATATAAAATAAAATTGGTTATTTATAAATTAGAAATTTTATTAATTTATTTAGTCCATAGGTATTTGAATTTTATTTTATTTTCTAGAAATTGTCATCTCGTGGGTTGGCATTTTTTCCAATCATACTTTTAGATTAGATACTATCTTTCTATTTTTTTCACTTTTATTTTTGTTTTTTTTGCCATTATCCTTATCTCTATTTTATTTTGACCTACTTAAAATTTATCTTATTTATAATTTTTTATATTTTCTTAATTAATACAAAAGATGATTTTATTATTTATAATTTTTATATTTTATTATTTTAAAAAATTGAAAGATGATTCCATTTTTATTTATATTAAAAGAGTTTTTATAATATTTGTTTTAAATATATAAGATTTTCAAGTTTAAAGCTAATGTATTTGGTTAAAGATAATTTTTTATTTATTATTTCAAATATTTGAAGATACTATCATTCTTAATTTATTTATTTTTATTTCTTTTATTAATACAAAAGATGATTATTTATTTTTTATTTTAGAAATTTGACGATATTATCTTTGTTTATTTTTATTTATATTAAAGAGAATTTTTTTAACAATATTTTATTTTAAATATATTAAATTTTTAATTTTAAAGCTAATTGAATTGGTTGCAAAAATATTTTATATTCTAAGAATTTTTAATTTAATATTTTATTGTATAAAATAATTGATATATTAAATTTGGTATTCACATTATCAATAAAGATTGATACACATTACCTACCCTTGTTGTTGATTCCGTCTACTTCTCCAAAATTGTCCTCTAGCAGTGAAATTAGGCATTTAGGCATTTCATGTTCATTCTGCATCCACAAAGGCTTCATCTTTGGATGGCAAATCTTATAAGTCATCAACAAACTACATAATTGAATCATGATAACAATATCATAATTTGACTTGTTGTGGAAAGTATCTCCTACTTATCAATTGGTGAGCTCAAGGGGCTTTCTAATGAATGGTTCATAAGGCACAAAACTTGCTAAAGGTTTTGCAAATGGGGTTGTAATAAGAGTGGGCTTAACCATGGAGGAAACTCTGTAGTTAAAAGAGCTCAAGTTGTAGTATTACTAGGATGGGTGACCTACTAGGAAGTCCCAATGATTCACCTCTATGAGCATCACCTAGATGCAATGAGTGTTAAGTGTTCCATTCATTCTCATGAGAGATGGGTTCATGTTTCATTGACTCATGAAACAAGGGTCAATGAATTTTACTCAAAAAACTACACGGTTGAATCCTGATAGCAATGTCATAATTTGACTTACTTAGCAGTTGGTGAGCTCAAGAGGATTTCTAATGAATGGTCCATAAGGCACAACACTTGTTGAAGGTTTTGCAAATGGGATTGCAAGTAGAGCTTAACCATGGAGAAAAATTTGTATTTAAGTGTGCTCGAGCTAGAGTAGTACTAGGATGGGTGACCTCTTGAGAAGTCCCAATACTTCACCTTTGTGATCATCACCTAGATGTAATGAGTGCTAAATGTTCCATTCATTCGCATGAGAGATGGGTTCTTGCAAAACATCACTCATGAAACATGGGTCAATGAGTTTGACTCAAAAAAACTACATAGTTGAATCATGATCGCAATATCAAAACTTCCTATTATTATTGATTAAAATTTTGTGAATGGAGGTTTTTTATGAGGAAAAACATATGTGTAAGGAAATGGCTCTTTTTGTGCTCTAGATATTTTAAGCATTTTTTTAGGGCAAAATCAAATCTCATATCATCTCACCATTGCATGTACAAACTTGTTAGACTAGTTTTGGTCACCGTGAACAACTTCCTCAACATTATAACTTCAATCACTGACATAAGTAATGCACTTTTTCATCTTGACTTATTTCTCATCCTTAGTGATGAGAAGACATTCTTTACATGAGCTATTACCATATAACATCTTGGACAATTTTATATTCAACTGCTTTCAAAGCAACTATTCAAGTAAATGATAAATTCATAATAACCAAACCTTATTTTCCTAATCCTGTCAAGGATACTACCAATACAAAAACCTTGCCACAAAATTTTCATTTCCAGCAAAAATCTTATCTCGTGTCAATTAATTCAAATACCTTTGACAAAAAAATCACAATTTGACATCAATTACAAAAGTGTGCCAACAAACTTCTCCTTGGTATTGATGTCATCATCTATAGTAATTTGAAGTCACTCCCCCTGTCTAAATACATTGAACTTTCAAAAGAATCTCCATGATCTCAAATTGTATTCTCTACACTACCATTCTCGACACTTTATATTGTTTGCACTATTAGACTTAAACTCTATATCATTCGAATATAACTTCAATCAAACACTTCATCTATCAAATATTTTAGTACATGCAAAACTTCTACACTCAACACAAATATTATAATCATCTCACACTTTAACATCAATGATAGTGGGGAGAGGTGTTTAGTTTCAAAGAGATAATGATGAAAATGTGTTCTCCTCTTGAAATAGAATGTTTGTTGATATGTTAGTGAATAGAAGAGAATGATAAGACATCCAATCACTCTCTCAAATGCTTAAAAAATCATTTGTTGAGGGTTTTGTTGGCTTCTGATTTGACAAAATTTGAACTACCTTGAAAATGAAGAAATGTACCTAGGGGTTAGCTAAATCCCATGATCAATACACTCAAACAGGAACAATGACCAACTAACAAAGCAATTAAGCTTTCTACACTTTGAACTCTGC
Organism: Chamaecyparis obtusa; assembly: GCA_027943335.1. NCBI lineage: Eukaryota > Viridiplantae > Streptophyta > Pinopsida > Cupressales > Cupressaceae > Chamaecyparis > Chamaecyparis obtusa. Next base: position 668,789 of record BSBK01001745.1, read on the forward strand.
AAAATCCAGGTGAGTGAACCTAGGATTAGACTCATTCACTTCTTAACATCACTTTTTAATAATACTTAACAAAGCATATAAATGCCCATAATTCATCTCTACCTTATGAAGCCTAAGTGACAATGGGAGAGCTAATCACACTATCAACTCACTAATAAGCTAAGCAAGGGCTAACATTTTAGGACTGCAACTTAAAATTTAAAATAATTTGATTTAATTTTTTATTTGAACTGTGAAGAGAAATGAATATCAGCTTGACTACATTTTCTTTGATCAGTGTTGTATTCATTGGGTATACTTTAAACCAGTCCACACTATGGTTTATGATCTATTCATTCACCTTGTAAATGAAAATTAATTGATGCTTTAAATCCTATACTTATGACAAATCCTCTCCTAATACTTTATAATTCTATCAAATTATACTAAGCATTTACTTAATTCCTTGAATCAAAAGCAAAGCATAATATGACATACAATTTTAAACAAATTGTTATTGTGATCTTGAGCTCTTTGTTCACAAGACACAGAGAATTATAAAATATCACAAAAGGAGACAAGATTTAGAGCAACAAATTTCTATTGAATCCTTGTATTAACTTCCTTGAAATTTATACATCATAGTATTGGACCAAACTCAAAACAACACACAATGACCAGAACACCATATATTTCATTAAGCTCTAGTGCAAGCCCAATATACAAAATGACTCTTACATAGTCTTGACCGACGACAAAGACTTCTACTCTCAGAAAAGAAAAACTAACTGAATATCTTTTGGTCACTCGATCTCGGTCCCTTTTTTCCAGTCTTGGAAATATATATATATAGATGGATTGCAACAAGCTTCAGACATTGGAAAAGTAGTTGTCAACATCAAAATAACTTTAACAACTACTGGAAGTAATTACAAAAGTGACAGCTGGTAGCCTGGATTCTTCATAATCAAATTTGGTTTACACTCTAGGTGTATCCACAGTAGGTCAACCACAAAGATAAGATACGCCTCTTGAATTAACTAATCTCCCTCTATTGGCTCTTCATTTAATACCAGAACTGTCTCAACTACTTTCTTACAACGGGGCTTGAATCTCTCCAATGGTTTTCCCACACCATAATTTCCCTCATTGATGGCCAAGTTGCCACTCCAAATGCATCCAAGATTTGGTTGAAAGAATTAATCCGCCCCTACCAATCCTTCAAGTGTCCCTCTGTTCAAAAAATTTGGTGGCATTCCAAGATCAAATCATCAACATGGTTCTGAAGTTATGTCGGCATATCACTCTTTTATCCATCAACTTGTCCTTTTTCCTCACTATAAATGGCTCATGCTATTTCAAAACTTAAGCTAGCCTGGTTCTGAAGTTATGCAAACAGTTCATCTAACCCTATCTCAACTTCACCACATGCAAATTGGAACCCTTTGAAACCCTTTTGAAGTTACGTTGGCAGTCTCTTTAACATCTTCGTAAGAGAAGAACCGTGTAACAAACACTCAAATGTAACCTTGTGAAGTCCCGCATAAAGCCTTTCGTAACCTCTGAACTATTTAATCTTGTAACTTGTTAACCTTTCTAAAGTTACACCTAATTTCCAAATGCCTCATCGCAACTTCATGACTACCAACACTAACGGCCAAGAAACCCTCGCAAAGCTTCACAAACCGCTTAAACTTTACTATTGTAGCTTTAGAACTATTTCTAACAAATATTTATCTGACCATTTATGCACTTCACCATTCTTTAGTGCTTTCCATGTGGCATGTTACTTGCTCTTATCTTCAACACTTTTGAAGTTACACACACCATTAGTCGGGACCTTGACATCTTTTACCAATACAACCATTTAACTGTTGAGAAGTTATGCAACAGCTAGGCGTGACTTCGAAACATTGTCGACGGTCAAAGTTTTGCAAACCTTCAGGCGTAACTTTGGGGTGCTTGATTATGAACATAAAACTTTGACACTGTGAAGTTACGCATGACCTCTTGGCGTAACTTCAGAACTTTTGATATTGCACATAAAACTTGACACTTGTGAAGTTACATGTGACCTTTTGGGGAGATCGGGATTGTTTAACTAACAAGGGAAAAAACATTGATATATTATGACATAGCTTGGCGTGACTTCGAAACCTTAAGGATAACAAAGATAATACAAAATACGAAGTCATGCATGACAAATATAGTTAAAGCCAAACATTTTCAACATTATGGGATGCATAAAGATAAAGGACTAGGATAATAACAATGGCCTTGTGACATGACTAAAGACCCTTTGCTTAAGTGATCCAAAAAGTAATGAGGAAATAGACTGATCATAGGGTTTTAAACTTAGGAAAATAATTTTTAAAAATCCTATTAACATATTTAACCATATTTCCTCACTTATAAGGCATAATTTGACCAATTCTTTAAATTTTTGTACTTCACTGGAAAAATGACCACCAATGGCTCTGTCTGGGGATGGAAAATAGCTTGCATTCACGCAAGGATGCATAATTTTTGGGAGAGCACACCACAAACATGACCAGCTAATTCTTCTTCAAGTAGAAAATCAAACCAAACTTTTATTTGGTGGCCCCAGGCCACCAAAAAGGGAACACCAAAACCTTCATTTGTCAAAAGTTTGATTCTCATCCACATATGTGACTAGCCACCTGAAAGAATCATAACAAACTCGATGCCTACATATATAAACATTCACAGGATAAAAAGTAACTCTATATTTTCAACTACCCATGCTCTTCCAGTCACAACCCTTATCGCAGTCATACTCCAACAAGTATGGAACATCATTCACTTCATCTTTAGGTGGAATAGAAATAAAAGGTTTATCCAGTAATGTATCAACGTAAAATATGCAATTATCATTATGCATTACCAAAAACTCACCTAGCTGAGAAGAAGCTAGACATTCTAATTTATCTTTGTACATACATTCAACTTCACAAACTAAAATGCAAGACTATGAATGAACAACCTCAACTTTATCCTTACTAGAATAACTAGTCACTTCATTACACAATGTGACAACATTAACCATTTCCATCTTTGCATCAACATTGTTACAATAATTTTCACTAATCTTGTCACCATCAATATGAGGAATAACCATTGTTTGCAACCAACTCTCTTCTCCCATATCATCATCATAACTAGAAACATGACTAGTGTGATCAACATAGACATCAATCCTTTGGTATTGATTTTCATTTCTTATTACACACCCATATTCAAAATTAACCTGTTGATGACAACAAGCATTACTATATAGAAGACCCCTTGGGATTCCATATTTCAACTCATTCTCCAAATCTATTGTTGTCATAAAAGCCTGATGCAATGTCTTAGGATCTCTCTTTCTCAATAAGAAGCCCATCTTCTCATCGAATGCACCCCGATATAACACAACACAATCTTCATCATTGGGTCTATATTTTCTTGGAATATCAATCAATGCCTCTACAAATATGATATTAAAATAAGAAACCAATTCACCTTCCTCTAATTTGATGTCATTGAATCTTCTTATTGCCACACTTGGTTTGAATCTAACACCAAATGTTTTTATGAAATTTGCACACAACTCTTCCCAAGAAGAAATTGAACATGTTGGTAGGAATAAGAATCAATCCCTTGCATCCTGTGTTAGAGTTTGGAAAAAAAATTCATTACAACATCCTCGCACCATATTTCAAACTCACCCATCAGGTCAACAAATTCATCCAAATGTTAACATGTTGAAACTAATCCATCACCGTTAAATTTTGGCAAATACTTCCTAACCCCAGTAGGAACAACATTCGGGTAACCTTCAAAACATAATGGCATATATTCTTCCATAGAGAAAACACTACAAGGACCTGACATGGGCTGCATATTATGTGAGAACATATTTTACACTTCTCAAACATGTACATGGAAATCACACCCACTTATAAAATCCTTATATTTCCAACTTGTAGTAAAAACTTATGTCTCTATAACCAAATGCAACTCAAAAATACTTCAACTAAATTTGCCTAAGCTGAAAATCCTTAAAAGTATGTGACAACTTATCATTCCCTTACTATGTGCTGAAATCACTCAATAGGGAACCAATTTTTTACATCTGATTTCCATGAAAAATATTTTGCACATGAAAATCAAAATACCTGGAAGTGTTATAAAAACAACTTGTTGGCTGGAAAACTTTGATAAATATGATCCTTGCTTCACATCTTCACTGAATTATTTGTAGAGTTACCACCTCTTTGAAGAGGACAAATATTTTAATTGTTGAAACTTCTTCTCTACTTCATATTTCTTAAAAACCAGCAACAACACAATAACACAACACCAAGACCTTAAACCTACTCATCAGAACTGCAAATTCTTCATATCTTTCATTTTAACCATGCACTGATACAAACAAAGACCTTCAGAGTCACCACTCACACTTGGTGAGATGATACAAAATCTTTCCTCAACATGGGAAACTCATGACCAGTTCCACATTATGATTTGAAAAATAAAACACCAAAGATTCTACAAAAGGTTTAACAATATTTTTTATGTCTCTCTCCCCAACAAAGTCATCATTTTGTTGGCCTCTGATTTGACAGAATTTGAACTACATTTAAAATGAATAAATGTACCTAGGGGTTAGCTAAATCCCATGATTAATACACTCAAATAGGAACAAGGACCAACTAACAAAGTAATTAAGCTTTCTACACTTTAAACTCTGCAAAATTCAGGTGAGTGAACCTAGGATTAGACTCATTCACTTCTTAACATCACTTTTCACTAATCCTTAACAAAGTAGATAAATGCTCATAATTCTTCTCTCACTTATGAAGCCTAAGTGACACTATGAGAGATAATCACACTATCAAATCACTTATAAGATAAGGAGGGGCTAACATTTCAGGACTATAACTTAAAATTTAAAATAATTTGATTTAATTTTTTATTTGAAATGTGAAGAGAAATGAATATTAGCTTGACTAAATTTTCTTTGATCAATGCCTTATTCATTGGGTATACTTTAAACCATTCCACACTATGGTTTATGATCTATTCATTCACCTTGCAAATGAAAATCAATTGATCCTTTAAATCCTATACTTATGACAAATCCTCTCCTAATACTTTATAATTCTGTCAAATTATACTAAGCATTTACTTAATTCCTTGAATCAAAAGTAAAGCATAATATGACATACAATTTTAAACAAATTGCAACTGTGATCTTGAGCTCTTTATTCACAAGACACATAAAATTACAAAATATCACAAAAGGAGACAAGATTTAGAGCAACAATTTTTTGTTGAATCCTTGTATTAAATTCCTTGAAATTTATACATCATAGTATTGAACCAAACTCAAAACAACACACAATGACTAGAACACCATATAATTCATTAAGCTTCAGTGCAAGCCCAATATACAAAATGTCTCTTATGCAATCTTGACCGACGACAAAGACTTCTACTCTCAGAAAAGAAAAACTAATTGAATATATTTTGGTCACTCGGTCTCAATCCCCTTTTCCCAGTCTTGGAAATCCATATATATAGATGGATTGAAACAAGCTTCAGACATGGGAAAAGTATTTTTCAACACCAAAACAACTTTAACAACTATTGGAAGTAATTACAAAAGTGACAGCTAGCAGCCCAGATTCTTCAAAACCAAATTTGGTTTGCATTGTAGGTGTATACATAGTAGGTGAAGCACAAAGATAAGATACGCCTCTTGAATTAACTGTTCTCCCTCTATTGGCTCTTCATTTAATACCATAACTGTCTCAACTACTTTCATGTGGCGAGACTTGAATCTCTCTAATGGTTTTCTCACACCACAATTTCCCTCATTGATGGTGAAGTTGTCACTCCAACTGCATCCAAGATTTAGTTGAAAGAATCAACCCGCCCCTACCAGTCCTTAAGGTGTCCCTCTGTTTAAAAAATTTGGCAGCGATCTGAGATCAAATCATCGACCTAGTTATGAAGTTACGTCGACATGTCACTCTTTTATCCATCAGCTTGTCCTTTTTCCTTAATCTAAACGGCTCATGCTATTGCAAAACTTAAGTTGGCCTGGTTCTAAAGTTATGCAAATGGTTCATATAACCTTGTCTCAACTTTGCTACATGAAAATTGGAACCCTTTGAAACCATTCTGAAGTTACGTTGGCAGTCTCTTTAACATCTTCGCAAGAGAGGAACTGTGTAACAAACACTCAAATGTAACCTTGCAAAGTCCCGCACAAAGCCTTTCGTAACCTCAAAACTATTTAATCTTGTAACTTGTTAACCTTTCTGAAGTTACACCTAACCTCCAAATGCCTCATCACAACTTTGGAACCGCCAACACTAATAGTCAAAAAACCCTCACAAAGCTCTGCAAACCACTTGAACATTACTATCATAGCTTCAAAAGTATTTTTGATAAATATTTATCTGACTGTTGATGCACTTTACCATTCTTTGGCACTTTCCACATAGCATGTTAGTTTCTCTTAGCTTCAACACTTATGAAGTTACACACACCATTAGTTGGGACCTCAAAAGCTTTTACCAATACAACCATTTAACCGTTGAGAAGTTACACAATAGCTAGGCGTGACTTCTAAACATTGTTGGTAGTCAAAGCTTTACCTTTTGTGAAGTCCTGCAAACCTTCAAGCATAACTTTGGGGCTCTTGATTATGAACATAAAACTTTGACACTACAAAGTTACGCATGACCTCTTGGCGTAACTTTAGGGTTTTTGATATTGCACATAAAACTTGACACTTATGAAGTTACACATGACCTTTTTGGAAGATCAGGACTGTTTAACTATCCGAAGAAACAAACCTTGAGATGTTATGACACAGCTTGGTGTGACTTTGAAACCTTAAAGGACAATAAAGACAATACAAAACATGAAGTCACACATGACAAAGATGGTTAAGGCCAACCATTTTTAACACCATGAGATGTATAAAGATAAAGGACTAGGATAATAACAATGGCCCCATGACACAACTAAAGACCCTTTGCTTAAGTGATCCAAAAAGTAATGAGGAAATAGACTGACCGTAGGGTTTTGAACTTGGGAAAATAATTTTTTGAAACCCTATTAACATATTTAACCATATTTCCTCACTTCTATGACAAAATTTGACCAATTCTTCAAATTTTTGCACTTCATTGGAAAAATGACCACTAGGTTTAGTAAAAAACATTGACTACTTGGTCTCTAGTGGAAACACAACTCAAGGTAGCTACATTTTCTATGACTTTCTCCCTCAAAAAATTATATTTAATTTCAACATGCTTGGATATTGAGTGCATACCAAGGGTTTTAGAAATGTTGATGACATTAGTGTTATCATATAAGATGGAAACAACTTTAGGGATTTCTTCTTTCATGTGTTTGTACCATCCATAGGACTTGAGTACAACAAGAAGAAACAACAATATATTATACCTCTATTGTTGACAAAGACACCGAATCTTGATTTTCACTATGTCATGCCACAAACCTATCACCCAAGAAAAAAATTACACAACTAATGATTTTCCTATCATCAAGGAACCCTACCCAATCAACATTAGTATAGGTATTTAAATTAAAATTACTACTTCTAGGGTACCATAATAAAAAAATATTATCCCTTTGATATATCTAAAAATCCTCTAGACTACATTACAACTAGTATGTTTCTTATCATCAAGGCACCCTACCCAATCAACATTAGTATAGGTATTTAAATTAAAATTACTACTTCTATGGTACCATAATAAAAATATTATCCCTTTGATATATCTAAAAATCCTCTAGACTCTTTGGGAGATTCTTGAAATCTTGCTACCAAGCATACTACCGACATGATAACAAACCTAGATGTTGTGAGATACATTAAGCCGTCTATCATAGATCTATATATAGTTTGATCAACATCAGGTGGATCTTCAACCTTTCTCAACTTGTGATTGTTTTTATCATAAGTGTAGCAATTTCTTTACATTAATCTATATGAAACATCTTAAGTATCTCTCTTGCATATTTAGTTTGGGATAGGAAAATACTTGTATCAAGATGTGAGATTTGCAATCCAAGATAGAAAGATAACTCCCCATGCATAGAAATTCAATTTTTTATTACATGAAAGTAGATAACATCTTGCACATATCATCATTATTGCAACCAAATATAATATCATCTATATAAGCTTCTACAAAAAGTAAATCATCACCTTCTATTCTAACATATAAATTATTTCACACACCTACTCTAGTGAACCCTTGTGCTAATAGGTGATTATCCAACCTATGCTATCATGCTATAGTATCCTACTTTAAACCATATAGATCCTTTTTCAATCTATAAACATAATCAATAATTTACTCACATTGGAAACCTTTAGGTTGTTCTATATAGACTTATTCATCGAGATATCCATTTAGAAAAGTTGTCTTAACATCCATTTGGTAAATTTTGGAATTTTTATAAACTAAAAAGGATATGAATATTCTTATGGCTTCAAGCCTATCCATAGGTTCAAAAGTATCACAAAAGTCAATACCCCTAACCCAAGAGTACCCTTTGCAAACAAGTCTATCTTTTTTTCTCACAACCTTGCCATTTTCATCCAACTTGTTTCTACAAACCATTTTTTCTCCTATTACACTCTTGTCTTTGGGCCTAGGAAATAGTTCCCAAGTCTTTTTTTTTCAATTTTATATAACTCTTCCTCCATGACCTTGATCCAAAACTCATCCTTGTTGGCTTTACCATAGTTTTTAGGCTCCACTTCTAATAATAAACAAAAATCTTCTTGTTCACTTGATAATGCAACTTTTCTTCTAGTTTAAATTCATGAATCTTTGTTTTGCATTATTTGTTCTAGAGGATGGTTCTTTAGTAGTATATTTAAAGGGGTTTTCACCACAGGATCAACTAGTTTTATTTCTATATCTTCATATTTTTTGGAGCTTTTATTTCAACTTCATATTCAAATTCTTCTTCAACATCCTCCAAACTATTTTTGTCAACTTGCAACTTTTCATCTACCTTTACATTAGCACTCTTAGTTTTCCTTTTTATCCTTTATGTTGAAGCATTTATATGCCTTAATATGAGTGGAATAACCAATAAATACTCCCTCATCACACCTTGACTCAAAATTGTCATACCATTTACTAAAAAAATTTATAGAGTACTTGATAGAAGATGGATTACCATACCATAATTCATAAGCTGTATATTTGGTTTTGAATCTAAACTAAGCTATATTTAATGTGTATACAACTGTATGAATGAATTATTTCCAATACATGTAAGGTAACTTGGATTGATCAATCATGGTTCTAGCCATTCACTTAACTTTCATATTTTTCCTTTCTACCACTCCATTTTGTTGAGGTTCTCTTGAAGCCACATATTATCTTTTGATGTCATGTTGTTCACAATGATTGTCAAACTCTCCTGAAGTCTGTTCTCCACCCTTGTATAATCTTAAACATATTATCTTCTAATCTAATGCCTTTTCAACCATATTTATAAAACCTTAGATATATGAAACACCTTTGATTTGTGTTTTAGAAAAGTCACCCAAACCATCGTTGTGTAATCATCAATTAAAATCATAGAGCATCTAAATCCACTAATGGCTCTTGTCCCAGTAGGACCATACAAGTTTGTATGAACTAACTACAATGGTTTTGTTATTGAGTGCTCTTTTGACTTGAAACTTGTTTTGGTTTTCTTTCCATGCTGACATTCTTTACAAATATTTCTAATTCGTTTATTAATGAGTGGCAAGTCTCTAACATTTTGATTCTTTCTTACTTTGACTAAATTTTCAAAGCTTAGATCCCAATCCTTTTATTCCGCAACCAACTTTCTTCAACCTATCCCATGATAAGAAAAATATCTTTATTTTTATTACATTTTATGGTGTCTTTCAGACTGTATACATTCTCTTTTATCTCTTACCTTTTGCAGTTGTCTTCCCTGAGCTTTTCTTCTTTAATATATCTAAAAATCCTCCTAATTGTATTCACATGAGACTATTTGGGAGAAGATTTAAACCTTTCTACCAAGCATACTATCTACATGATATCAGACCTATATGTTGTGAGATATAGTAAGATACCCATCATAGATTCATCTCTAGTTTGATAAACATTAAGTGAATCATCAACCTTTCTCAACTTGCAACCTATTATCATGGGTGTACCAATTGGTTACATTCATCCATATGAAACCTCTTAAGCATCTCTCTTGCATATTTAGTTTTTGATAGGAAAATACCTTTATCAAGTTGTGAGATTTGCAATCCAAGAGAAAAATATAACTCCCAAAGCATAGAAATTTCAAATTCTAGTTGCATGAGAGTATAAAAAATCTCACACATATCATCATTATTTCAACCAAATATAATATAATCTACATAAACTTCTACAACAAGTGCATCCTCACCTTCTATTCTAACATATAGTTCATTGTCCACACCTCCTCTAGTGAACCTTTTGCTAATAGGTGCTTATCCAACCTAGAGTACCATGCTCTAAGATCCTACTTTAAACCATATAGAGCCTTTTTCAATCCATAACCATAATCAAGACTTTTGTCACATTGGAAACATGTAGGCTATTCCAAGTATAGTTCTTCATTAATATATCCATTTACAAAAGTTGTATTAACATCCATTTGGTAAATTTTGAAATTTTTAGAAACTGAAAAGGCTATGAATATTATTATGGCTTCAATCCTATCCATAGGTGCAAAAGTCTCACCAAATTGAATACCCTCAACCTGAAAGTAACCCTTGTCTGAACAAGTATAGCTTTGTATCTCACGACCTTGCTGTACACACTAAATAGTGCACTTCTCTAAATCATTGCTTCCAAAAGAATCCATGGATTGGAAACCTTGAGAAATTGATTTAGAGCTCCCTAGGCATGGAGTGCAAGGGTGTTAAGAATGCTCTTAGCTAGAGCTGTTAAGCCAATAACCTTTCTAGTAAACTATGCAATGGGAGATTCAAATGAAGACAAGGGAAAGAATGCCAATATCCCCAAGAATCAAATGGAAATGCAAATGCAATGCAACTATGATAGAAATGGAAATGCAAGCTAAGCTATAAAAATGAAAGATAGAAGTATTACAAATCCTTACTATTTAGACTATGTGAGATCTAAGCTAGAGCTTGAAAGGAAACTAATCTAAGAAAGCATAAACATGAAGCTAAGCTAAGAATGAAAGAATAAAAGCTAAATGTAGAAAGATCTCTAAAAGGCTCCAAAGTCTTCAAAAGCTCTAAAGTCTCCAAAAAATCCTGCAGCATAAAGTTAGCATAAAAGTTGGGGATCTAGAATGAAGAAAAGAGCTCTCCTTTTATAAGAAATGAGAAGGAATGGACCATGGAGATTAAGAGGAAAAATATTTAATCAAGGGTGGAGCTTGAAAGAGGAGCAATCCATGTGCACAAATATCCTCCAATGAGAAAATAAGAGTTGACTTTTGTGCCCATATGAGATAAAAAGTGCTTTTTCTCTTTTTATAAAATGTTTTATTTGTGCAACTTAGGATAAGAGGAAAAGTGGGGGCTTTTTTATTTAATAAAAGGGGAGGTAATTCCTTTTGATTAAATAAAGACTTTAGGATAAGATGGTTAGCCCATAGAAAATAATTGAATAAATGATAGAATTAGGATTTGATCAAGAATAAGCAATTGATAATTTAGCAAAAGGGGCTAATAGTCTAGATGACCATTTTTGGCTAATTACATTTGCCCCTCTTTGACTAATGTGTGATCAATCTAGGAACACATTATGTCAAAGAATAGATCAGCCACGAAGGCAACAGATAGAGATCTGACTCCAAAGAATGAAGTGCAGAGAGATAGCAAATCCTGTGTGGTCAACCTGGTAGCGATAGTACTGAACACTTAGGAAAGAGATGGACAGTATCAAAACTTGAGACGAGAACTAACATATCTAGCACAAAGATAGATCTATCAGAGCAAATGGAATGGTCAAGCATATGCTCTGGAGAGTAGCCGGTAGGATATGATGTGTCTGCTCCCTTGATATCGAAAGTGAAATCAGGGAGAGGGAATGCAGAAGCAAGAGCAACATGATCAAATCAATAGAAATCATAATCGAAGATGAAAGATGATAGGATAAACATCAAGCAGTGAAGATATGCCCCAATTTGACCAGAGGATAAAGATGAAGCAAAAAATGAAATGGAAGACTAGAAGTTTGAAAGAGATGGGGATGAAGAAGGAAAAGATGCCCTAGCGAAGATCGAAGGATCAGGCCTCAAAAGGTCAGCCAGCTGCGTGAAAGAAGGAGAGATACGATTTGGATGATCAAGGTGAACACAGATTTTAGTTTTGATCTCAAAAAGAAGAGAAAATGATGTGATATGAAAGACTAGAAGGGTGAGACATGATCGGGAAGAAGTGAAAAGGTGAGCACAATTTGACTAAGAAGTCCATGAAAGATGAAAGGAGAGCTCTCTTCATATGCAAGATGCAAAACTAGCTAACATGAACCTAAAAAATGCAAGCTATAAAGTGGTTTACTTGCAAGGTCACAAAGCTATTAGTCTCTAATATTCATCATCGAGCATTATTGGTAGTGTCACAAGATCATACAATACACACTAGTATAACTATGTGGATCTGAATATGATCTATATCAAATAGGAATGTGGAAATCCCACCTAGGCACAAAAGACATATAGGTCAAGATGACTAGTGCAGTGAGATTACCTAAGTTTGATATAGCAAGATTATGCTCACATCAAGACACAAGAAAGTCAAGATGACTATAAGCATGCACTTGCAAAAAAAATAGTCAAGGATAATACCTTGTAGATCCCAATGTCAAGTGGAACAAGCTAATGACAATTAGGATCAACAAAATATACCCACAAGCAGAAAGCAAATAAAACATGTCCTCATGCCCCAGTCTTCTAGCTTGACATCATCGAAAACTATTAGGGAGAGAACACTCAGCAAATAAATAATCATAGAAAACACATAAATAAATAAAGCAAATTTTAGCAAGTCAAGTGTTTAAGTGCGTGTGTGTAGGTCATAGAGTCAAACTTTGAGTATCGCATCTACTAGTGAGAAATATTGCATCATTTAAGACTCCAGATAGGATATCTGATAAGTGTTCAGAAACACTCGACGCTAGGAAAGTGTTGAAAAACACAATTGGGGTGGTGTTGAAAAACACCGTTGGAACCAAGTTGTCCAAGAAATCCAGACGCACAAAGAGACCCAAGATAAGCTAGAACAATGTATGCCCCCTAGACTAAGACAAGAGTCAATTCCAGGCTAGGAGAGGCAAAGCGAGAAATGGAGAGAATAAGCACCATGCAAGACTGATAGACATAGGTGCAAGGGTCTCAAACAACACCTGTTTCCAGGTTTTCACCACTTGATAGATTTTTTTAGGACTTTTTCAATTTTTTTGTATTTTTGCTACCAAGGCGCCTGTTTCCAGATTTTCACCAAGGCACTTTTTCTATTTTTTTGAATTTTTTGAATTTTTTTATTTTTTGGGTGAGACATCAAAGCGCCTATTGCTAGGTTTTCACTAGGATGCTCATTTTTTCAGTACTTTTTATGCTTTTTAGGATTTTTTTCAGCATCATATATGATTTTTTTTGTAATTTTTTCAGGATCAATAAGATATGTACAAAGAGCTCAAGAACCTTAGGCATAAAACTTTTGCAATTGTAGAACATTGATAGGCTCAGTAAGCTCTACTTCCTCTGATGTAGATAACTAATAGGCCCCAGACCCAAATGTTGCAGTGATAAGATAAGGTCCTAACCAATAGTAGCCAACCCTAAGCAATTTCCAAGCTAATGCAAGGTCGTTAAAGTGTGATCCACACATACCGTCATGAACGGTGGCTAGCACCTTCTCTGACTCCTCTATTTCTAGATACCTAAGGAGAGTTTCGTCTAGACCCTTCTTATATAAGTCACTAGAAACGAGGACAAAGTGTGAGGTATGGCAGAGGAGTTGGTGTTGGTCAGTGCGCGGTAGATATTCAAGAATAATTTGATTTGGGAGATATGAAAAGAGAGTGGCATAGCGGGATGAATCCGCAGGGGAAGGGTAGGCAAGATAAGGCAACTCTTCCACCAGGAATACAAAGTATGATTCTTGTTCTTCTAGTTGTAGAATGGATGCCAAAGTAGCCATGGCATCAACTACCTTGTTCTATGATCTATGCCTCTTAATATCAGCCTTAACCAGTAATGCCACATGGGGAGGCATCTTTATGAGCTTTTGCTTGGGAACCCTTTTCTCTAGAAAGAATGTGGCAAATTATTCTTGATTTGTAATATTTTTAGGTTCAGATACTGCCACAATGTGGTTTTCACCATCCGACCATTGTTTTTTTCTCTTGATTTGATGATGAAAATATTGGATATCTGATTCAATCATTTTTGTTACGATTCACTAATGGAAGAAATAACAGGTTCAAAGGCAAGTTGATCCTGGGTGGACCAAGCTATGAGATCTGATTTTGTGAGATGAAATGAAGTGTCTAGTTCAATATCATTTATGCGAGGGATGTCATCTTTGGTGACAAGAGAGGTCGAGCCTATAGGGTAAGCTCTGAAAGTGTTAAGATCTAGACTTATCATAGAAGGACCAGTGTGATCCACTAAAGCAATACATGGATTAAACTCATCAGACCCTACACGAGACTCATCAACTACGTCAGGTTGGTCACCATAAGTATGAACCACATCCACTTCCATATCCACTGTGGAAGATCCATCGGAGAGAGTATCCCATTCATATTCATTTGAATTTGTTGTTATGCTTCTATTGGGATACTTGCACCAAGAAGGTTTAGGACCTTTAGAAGTAGAGGTTGCAATGTCATCATGTGTGAGATCTCCTCTTTCTAGTGTTAAGTATGTGGAGCCTAATCAGACTTTTCCACGGGGTTAAGGGGCAAAGCCCCTTGCGGGGTCCCGGGGTAGCGGCCCAGGTGGGGTCAAGGGGCAGAGCCCCTGTTGGGGTCAAGGGCACCAAGAATGACTTAATAATATTGTAAAGTGTCGGCCATCTATTTTCTATTAGTCAGAGTATTTTTGCCCTAATTTTGTTATGTCAAAAATACTTGTAAAAGGGCTTAGGGTTTGAGATTCATTGTATGAGGGATTATTGTAGCTTCATGTGGCGGTATTGAGTTGCAAGTTTCAGATTGTAATCGATGGATAATAATAAAGATATTGGACTCATTGTTGATGGACGTAGCCCAGGGATTGGGTGAACTACGTTAAATTCTATGTTATTATGTTCTCTCTTGTTTGTTAATATTTGCATTTTCTGCTTATTATCCTAACATCTAGTAGCCATGCAATATTGTGATGTTGTCTGTCAAAGCTCAATGATTCATTAGGCACATAGTTGCTAAACATAGAGGCTCCAGCTGTGTCCTCATTAGGTATGCACTCTTCTCCCCAAAGGAGTGAAGTAGAAGGGAGACTTCATCTTGTTCAAATGCAATAAGATCCTCACTAGAAATTTCATCAACGGCCTCTTCCTCATGGTGAAAGGGAGGTGGTCTAGGAGGTGAAGAAGGTATAGCAAAAGTTCATCTCAGAGGAGACCTAGGTGGCGTGTTGTTGCCATAATTGCCATGAACATCAAAAAGTGGTCTATGCTCATAAGTACTAGTCTCGGGTTGCTCATGAGACATGCCTCTCATAGCCATGTGCCTAGAAACATCCATTATGTTCTCACTGTGTTCCTTGTCTAAGCGCTTTTGGTTGTCTCTATGCTCAAAGTGATCTTGCAAACGGTGAAACTTTTCTTGTTCAGGCAAGGTGAGTGAGACACTGTCTGTGTTTTTGGAGGACTTAAATGATGAAAAGAGGAAATCTCCTTTGTACCAAGGGGTGGCCTTAGAACCCTCAGAACTAGAACTAGCATTGCTAACAGGCACTCGTGAGCATCTAGTAGGAGAAGGTAACTGCATATAATTGAACGGAGGGTGATTCCCTTGTTCAAATTGAGACCGAGTTTTAACCTGCATGAAAAAGAATGTTATTCAACCAATAAAATGAGATAAAGTTTCTTAGATGTTGAGATAATCAAAAGCTAATGATGATCACTTGTCGAGATAGAATAATAGAGATGGCTGGTCAAAGTGCTCAAGAACTTACAACAGTCAATTGACACAAGCCTAGATGTGAGCAAGAAGCTCAATTAGCAAGTAGCTAGATAAATAACCGTATTTTGACAAGTGATCAAAAGTGACATTTGATAGGCTCAAATCCAATAGTTTTAGCTCATTTGTTTCAGTCTAGAACAATCCTAAGCATGTAGGTAACAAACTAGCTTCAGATAAGAACAAAAAAAGACACTCTACAGCAGGTTAAAATGCAAGTGTAACAGCTCCAAATTGTAACAGTAGTAGGACATCATAATAACTCAGGATTCTTGGTTGAAGGTATGCGATGATGTTTTAGTATCCTATGACTCTTGACCAGTGAGCATAAAAAGTCTTAGTTTTTGAAGGTAATTGGTCAATGTTGTAGGTTGCAAGTATAATTTCTTGGTTTCAAGCAAAATAATATTAGGAAGTAGACAAGTTTGCAAATAGTAGGTGATCAAACATGTCATCAAACACTTGTGCAAGAGCAAAAGCAACCTTGCCAAGACAAACAATTGGGATATCAAAGCTATACCATCTTATGAATACTACCACAATGTTTGTATGTTCAAGAACGTTTGCACGGGTATATGACAATGAGAACAGTTCAAGCACTTGCTAGCCTAGAAGGACAAAAGCTCAATACTTAGCAACTTGGCCCACACTTGATGTTCCATTGCCTCACATAAAGTGGTTGCCCACAATAGATGTTGGCATTGTCGTGGAAGTGCTAATGACACAACCAAAGGAACACAGATGGTGAGTAATCTTGGGGTGATCCAGGTTATTCCACTTGGATCAATCCTTGCACCAAGAAGCTAAGTGGAAAAATAGGGTGGCCTCTACCTATGGTTCTTAGTAAGGGCTTCCATTTGTAGTACCCCTCTTGCTCCTCAAAAAGGACTGGGACCTCGCGGCCACAAGAGTACCTTAAGCATTCTTGCTCAACACTTTCCTCATGGTCATAATCCCACAAGTACTCACATCAAGCGAAGACAAGCACTATGTCTACCAAGGTTTTGTGTCCTTGATAGCCTTGAGATTATAGTGGGTTGGAATAGCTCGGTATTAGCTTGTCCCCACTTGGGTCATTTCTCTTGATTGCTCAAGAGCAGGCCCACTAAAAGATCCTAATGCTAAACAAAGAGTGGATCAACCTTTGAGTGTCAGGGTTTCTGTTTCACCTCAAGGGTGAAGAGCATAATCTCCTAGCTCAAAAATATCTCCCAAACACACCAAAAAAAGGTTCAATTACCCTCTTGCTTTCAAAATCTAAAGATGGGTCAAGATTTTCTGGTTCACAACAAGGGTGAAGAGCATACTTCTCCTACCACCCAAAGATTCCTACAACAAGATATTAAGTGCCTAAGAAATGAGACAACTAGTATATGCCACACTTAAAAGAAAAGTAAATGAATAAGCAATTGGTTGTTTTTAGGTGTTGGGCAGCCCTGCAAAACACAATTAGTAGCCCTTTTGCCTTTGAAGCTTTGACATGCATTCTTTTTTAGCAAAACTTTCAGGCAAGGAAGGTACCTACAAGCACAACTTGTTAGTCCCACAATGGTTAGCACATCAAAAATCAGATAATCTATAAGTAAAATAGCTGATCAAATGGAAAATTTTGAAAATGAAACCAACATGGTTGGATTAGGCTCAGAAAGAGCTTTCCAATGATATATCACACTTAAATTTTTTATACCATATGTGAAAATTTTTCAAAAATGGGTGCCAGTTTTCAAAAATATAACGCTGAAATTTTCAAAAAGATAACAGAAAGCTCGAAACTTGCAAGATAAAAAAAGAGCTAAAAACAATCACTTTCAGGTCTGTGCGATATTTCTGTTGCCAAAAGAATTGTGCGATACTTTGCAGTATACTGGGGTGATAATATATTTCTGGGCGATACTTTACTGTACCTGTAGGCAACAAAATGTTCCAAACAGTGCGACAGAATGTCTCAAACAAAGCAATACTTTAACTGGTAAAGTATCACACCACCATACATAAACTATCACGTGATACTGACAAAATTTTGTGTGATAATATGAGACTGAAAAACTAGACAACCGAAAATGAAGCTAAAAATTGATGAAAAATTAACGGAAATACAGCAAATTAAGGACAAAAAAATAATGCTCTGCCCTACGGTGGGCACAAAAAATGTACACACTAAATAGTGCACTTCTCTAAATCATTGCTTCCAAAAGAATCCATGGATTGGAAACCTTGAGAAATCGATTTAGAGCTCCCTAGGCATGGAGTGCAAGGGTGTTAAGAATGCTCTCAGCTAGAGCTTTTAAGCCAATAACCTTGCTAGTAAACCATGCAATGGGAGATTCAAATGAAGACAAGGGCAAGAATGCCAATATCCCCAAGAATCAAATGGAAATGAAAATGCAATGCAACTATGCTAGAAATGGAAATGCAAGCTAAGCTATAAAAATGAAAGATAGAAGTATTACAAATCCTTACTATTTAGACAGTGTGAGATCTAAGCTAGAGCTTGAAAGGAAACTAATCTAAGAAAGCATAAACATGAAGCTAAGCTAAGCTAAGAATGCAAGAATGAAAGCTAAATGTAGAAAGATCTCTAAAAGGCTCCAAAGTCTTCAAAAGCTCTAAAGTCTCCAAGAAATCCTGCAGCATAAAGTTAGCATAAAAGTTGGGGATCTAGAATGAAGAAGAGAGCTCTCCTTTTATAAGAAATGAGAAGGAATGGACCAGGGAGATTAAGAGGCAAAAGATTTAATTAAGGGTGGAGCTTAAAAGAGGAGCAATCCATGTGCACAAATATCCTCCAATGAGAAAATAAAAGTTGACTTTTGTGCCCATATGAGACAAAAAGTGCTTTTTCCCTTTTTATAAAATGCTTTATTTGTGCAACTTAGGATAAGAGGAAAAGTGGGGGCTTTTTTATTTAATAAAAGGGGAGGGAATTCCTTTTGATTAAATAAAGAATTTAGGATAAGATGGTTAGCCCATAGAAAATAATCGAATAAATGATAGAATTAGGATTTGATCAAGAATAAGCAATTGATAATTTAGCAAAAGGGGCTAATAGTCTAGATGACCATTTTTGGGTGATTACACTTGCCATTTTCATCTATCTTGTTCTTATAAACCCATTTTTCTCTTGTTACATTATTGTCTTTAGGCTTAGGGACTAGTTTCCAATTCTTGTTATTTTCAATTTTATATAACTCATCCTCCATGGCCTTGCTCCAAAGCTCATTCTTACTAGTTTTTAACATAGTTTTTAGGCTCCACTTCTGATATTTTAAAAAAACCTACTTGTTCACTTGATAATGCAACTTTTCTTCTAGTTTAAATTCATTCATATTTGTCCATTATTATTTATTCTAGAGGATGGTTATTTAGTACTGTCTTTGAAGGGGTTTTCACCACTGGATTCACTTTTTTTTTTCTATCTCTTCTCTTTTGTAGCTTCTATTTCAAATTTAGATTCATATTCTTCTTCAACATCTTCCAAACTTCTTTTTTCATCCTACAAATTTTATGTACATTTACATTAGTGATCTCAACTATCCATTTTAGCCTTTTATTGAAGCATTTATCTTCATTACACTTTGACTCAAAACTTCCCAAACCTTCTTCGTCCCTTTTAAAGTAGCATTTGCTACCAAAATTTTTGAAGTACTTGACAAAAGTTGACTTAACATGCCGCAATTCATAAGGTGTATATTTAGTTTTGACTCTTAACTAAGCTCTATTTAGTGTGTGTATAGTCATATGAATAAATTATTTTCAATAGATGTTAAGCAACTTGTTTTCATCAAGCATGGTCCTAGGCATTTCCTTAACTGTCCTATTTTTCCTTTCTAGCACCCCATTTTTTTGAGATTTTGTTAAATAAACATATCACCTTTTGATGCCATATTATTCACAATACTCTTAAAACTCTCTTGAAATATTTTCTCCACCCTTGTTTGATCTTAAACACTTTATCTTTTAATATGATTCATTTTCAACCATATTTCCAAACACCTCAAATCTCTCAAATGCCTTTGATTTGTGTTTTAGAAAAGTTTCCCAAGCCATCCTTGTATAATTTTAAATGAAAAGCATGAAATAGCTTTATCCACTGATGACACTTATCTTAGTAGGACAAACAAGTATGAACTAATTGCAATGGTTTTGTAGTTGAGTGTTCTTTTGACTCAAAACTGATTTTGGTTTGGTTTCTATGCTAACATTATTTGTAAATGTTATTGGAAAGTTTATTAATGAGTGACATTTCTCTAACACTTTGATTCTTTCTCACTTTGACTATATTGTCAAAGTTTAGATGCTTGATCCTTTTGTGTTACAACCAACTTTCTTCAACCTATCCCATAAGATAATATCTTTATGTTTATCATATTTTGTGATGCCTTTCAAGCTATATACATTTTATTTTGTTCTCTTACCTTTTGCAACTATCTTCCCTAAGCTTTTCTTGATCTCACAATTTTGAGCATTGAACAAAAAATTGTATCCAGTGTCACAAATCAAACTGACACTCAATAGGTTATGTTTTAAACCTTATACATAATAAATATAATGAATAGGCATGTTTTCACCTAACAATAGAGTTCCTAAACCTTTGTTGTATGGAAGTATTGTCTCTAGATCTAACAAACCCTCCATTGCAATCTTCAAGTTTGGTGAATTTTTCTGTATCACTAATCATTTGGTTTAAGCAACCACTATCAATCACCTAGAAGTCTTTCTTTTTAGTATGAGATGTAGTCTGAACAAATATTAAATTTTTAACATTTTTAACTTCCTTTGGTCTCTAAACTATTTAAAACTTGTTCTTCTTCACAACTGACTTTATAAGACTAATGTTCTTCTCCATATTAGCATTATATTTCTCACTTTGTCTTCCAAGGTAAATCTACAATACTTGAATATGTGGCTAAGACTATTACAACTACAACATCTTAGATTCTTCATTGTGTCAAAATAATTTCTCCCAACAAAATTTGATCTTATTTTTAAAGAAAATATACACTCGTTAACCTTATGACCATATTGACTACAATACAAACAATAACCAAATAAACATGAATTAAACCTAAATGGGAACCTTCTATCCGCAACTAAAGATATTTTGAACATATTGTTATTGCTCTTTGCAAGACCCTCTACATTTGTACCTTTGGTTGCAATTTCATGATAAGACTTTGAAGAAACTTGTGTTTACTTTCCATCATTAGTTCTTGATAACATCTTTGAACTTTGACCTACTTCATACCCTATTTGTTTTCTCAAACAATATTCTGATTTGTTGGTACTTTCGTATCTTTCTAGCTTCTTTCTTAATAAGAGAAATTTTGCCTCCAATTTTTGGCATTCTTCTAATTTGCAAGATAACTTTTCATTGATCCCCTATTCAACTCTCTTTCTTTCCTTGATCTAAATTTTTAAATCTATAATCGATTGATTTTATCTTTTAATTTTGTTGATCATATTTCACTTCTTTCATGGTTTGATTTTGTTTTTTAATGTAAGACTCCTTCAAACTTTTTATTTCTTATAGGGCACACATAAATTCAACCTCAATATCAACATCAACATCCTCAGTTTCACTATCCTTCTCATGTTTATCTCTTTGATATGCATTTAGAATTTCCATAGCCATCAATAAGACTTATTTGTCTTCAAAAATAAAGTCTTTAGAATTAGAGTCAGATACATAAGCATCTATGATATATAAAGTTGTCTTCTTCCTATAAGATAACTTTCTTCTAGAATTAAATGATTTCTTTTTTACTTGTTTTTCAACACTCTCTTCATCATTGTTAGGTTCATCTTGAGGGCACTTGGAAGAAAAATGCCATATTTTGTCAGAGTTGAAACATTAAATGGAGGTTTTCATTTATACTTTCATGAACCCCCTTTTTAACTTCCTAACAAAATTACATTATTTTATATATGTCTTTAGAGTCAAAATTAATTTTTTTAATCCTTTTTCACAGTCTTGAAGGTTTCTTCTCTATTAGAAGACTCTTCATTACCTATTCTCATTTCATATGACATGAGAGCACCATGTAATTCATACATAGAGTATTTGTTTATATCCCTCGATTCTTCTATTACATATATTTTGGAATCATACTTAGATGGAAGAGATCTTAGGATCTTTTATACTACATCATTATCCTCTACATCTTCTCCAAGACCATGAATAGCACTAATTTTATCGTCAATTCTAAGAAAGTAATATTCTATCCTCTCTTCCTCATTCATTTTCAACCATTGAAATTTTTCTCTAAGAGTTTGTATTTTAGCCTGCTTCACTCTATCATTACCATGATAAATATTATCTAGTTTATCCCAGACCTCCTATGAAGACTTACAATGCATAACTTTTACAAAAAATTCTTTAGACAAGCCAAAAAGTATATCATTCTTTTCCCTAACATCAGTTTCATATTCCTTTTTGCCAACAACATCAATGGGTATAGTATCAGGAACACTATATCCATTTACAATTAAACTCCAAACATCAAATCCTAGAGAAATTAGATAGGTTTGAATTCTAACCTTCCAAATGGAATAATTAGTACCATCAAACAAATGAAATTTTATAATGTAAGAACTTTCTTGTGCCATAAATACTAGTATTCAACTACTAATATCAACCTAAGTCTATTAGACCTCTACAAGGAACCCGACTGCTTTGATACAACTTATTAGAATACTTTAGACCATTGAGAGGGGTGGGGGTGAACCAATGGTCAATAAAATTTAATTCATTCAACAAATAAATTCTTAAAATCAATAGCGCCAAGACATGTATCAATTCATAGAACATAAAATAATTGCATCAAGGCATATTCCAATCCATAGAACAAAAAAATCACATATGCTTATCATATGCCACATGTGATTGAGTAGAAAACCATAAAAGGTTAAAAACTCAATATAAAATTATTGTTATCAAATTTTACTAGTTACAAATCTCACCAATTATAGTCTCACTAAAAATGTATGCCTCACTGGAAATAAGAGCACCTTCTCAATAGGAACCGAAAGGTACTCTATTTTCCTTAGTCTTAGAAGGAAAAAAATATAATACAAAGGGTTACTCTATTTTCAATACAATTCATTGGTCACCTTATTTTATCTACAACTATAAACATGGTTTTAATATTCTGATTTTATCTTCATTGAGTATTTACAGAAAAGAAATCAAGGCTTAGTATTTTGATCCCTTATCAACATCATCAACCATCGAGAAATTTTTTTTGTTTAAATCATGAAGTCCATAGCTTCAAAGAACAATTAGAAAAAATAGTTGAATATTTTACATGCAAAGCAATATAGTTAACTACCCATCAAATTCCTAGCACAAGGAACAATCATTGTATGTTTAAAAAACTAATCTTATAAGTTCATTATTGTTCCTTTGAAATATTGAGCATCAACAATAGACACAACCTTAGAATCTATTTAGATTATGATTTAATGTAATACCATTAATGTATTTATTAAAACTTGTGTCGTTGTTAGACCAATTCTTCTTGTTGTTGTAAAGATGGGATTTAAACATACATTGGAAATCCTTAGTCATAAAACTTTAACTAATTCGTAAACATCAGAACTTCAATGAAACATATCGCTGACACAAGCAATGCACTTTTTCATCTTGACTTATTTTTCATCCTTAGTGATGAGGAGATATTCTTTACAAAATCTACTAGCATATAATATCTTGGACAATTTCATATTCATCTTCTTTTAAAGCTACTCTTCAAGTAAATGATAAAGCCCTGATAACTAAACATTATCTTCTTAATCCTGATGAGGATGATGCTAACAAACAACAACCTTGCCACAACTTTTTTCTTGCAACCAAAAATCTATGTCTTTTCAATTGCTTCAAATTCCTCTGATAAAATAAAATCACCATTTGAAATCAATGACAAACACATGCCAACAATCCTCTACTATATATGTTAATCTCTATTGAGCATTTAAGGTTGTCATTAGTATCAAAGAATAGTAAACAGGTCGGTCAGTTACTTATATTGAGACAGTCGGTAACAAGAAGCAAGATAGAACAATCGGTAAAAGCCTTTACACCGAGCATCACATAGTTAACCGAGCACCAACGACACTGACATCGATGGTCAATAAACACCGAGCAGATCATACAGTGTTTACCGATGATCATAGAAAATGGCATAGTAATCTGAAATGGCACATTATTCTATGCAAACGGTTATAACATATCGTAAAATAGTTTACCAAGATCGAGGAGCATTTATTGTAAATAGATACTCATTAAATGTAATGTTTATCTTATTGTAATAGTTGATCTAGGTTATTTTGCACCGTAGATCTTAGGGTTATGATTATTTTTGTAACCTAATTTTTGCTTAGGCGGAAAAACAGAACACTATATATGTTGTTTGTTCACACCATTTTTATGAGGTTGGTGAACTAATATATATGAATCAAGGAGCACTTGAAGACATTGCCTATCTTCAAGACAATTAGTTTATCGAGCAGAACAGAGCACAGAGGATATCAGATTGAGCAGAATCAGGCAAGGCTACCGAGCATAACAAAGTAGAGAACCATCACAGATAAGGTGATATTTTGATAAGCACTTATAGATCTGTTTCAGACAATTGAGTTGTCAACTAGCAGATACTTGCCTATTACTTTCTGACAATTGTGATAGAGTTTTTGATAAATCTCTTAACAAAGTAGACTTAACAGTCTTATGTAAATCTCTTAACCGAGTACACACTTCATTTAGTGTTGTTTAAATCCTATAACTAGGTAGATCTAGCTGATCTAATATGTTACTCCTAACAGGGTAAGATCACCAGAAGTGATCAAAACTTGTAGCCTTAACAGGCAAACCTTTTCTATCTGCAGTAGTGAAGAATTTGTGGGTGTCATCCCCACCGCAGTTTTTACCTTCTAACAAGGGTTTTTGTGTTACCAAAATACTTGTGTTATGTGATTGTCATATTGATTTCATGTTGTTTACTTTCTTAAGTTAACTAGATGATTGATTTATGCAATTAGATTCAAGTTATTTTGATCAGTTATTACAGTATTCAATTATAGATTAGAAAGGTTTTACAAGTAAAGTTTTGAAGTCACTGATTCACCCCTCCCCTCTCAGTACCTATCTCTCCTAATTCCAACAATATATACAAGGATTTAACCTCTGCCTTTGTCTCCCCTATCACTAGCCTGGTTGTCTTCATCATTGTCTTCATTTTTTATGTCATCATCATCATCATCATCATCATCATCATCATCAACATTTTCATCACCGTCATTGTCATCATCTCTATCATCATCACCGTCATTATCATCATCATGATGGTTTCCCATATTATCCATCGTCTCAACTATAACTGATCAAACTGTATATAAGCATGTTGCGGTATGATAATTGGCCCCCAAGTCCCAATGTCTTTGGATGAATGATAAAAATATGTTGTGGTCGTAGGAACTCCATGCCACTCTTTGAACTGCCTTAGTATCATCTTTGGAAGCCAATCTCAATGATCTACTGACTAGAAATAGTATGAACAATCAAGTATCTCTATTGGTGATAATAATGAAATTTTTAGGTGTCATTGTTCCAACCAAGGCAATCCATGTGAGCTCTCTAGGTCAAATATCTAAGTGTTTCCAACTCATGTTTCCAAAATAATACATATCATTGTAGTTCTTATGACAGTGCACCACTATAGCTATAAACATAAGGCAAATCTAGGATGACATGTGCCTATCTACAATGGGCCTACACACTATTATGTTCTCCCAAGCTTATGCCTACAATATGACTTTGTAACTATTGGATCTCCCTTGTATGTATACAACATGATATAAGAGGAAGTATAACATGGTAAGAATACAAGGAACCCAAGAAAATATGGTCCCCTCCAAAACCATCCACTCTAATACTCTACCCCATCCAATAAAAAATTGTGGCCCCATTTGTTTGATGCCAAAAAATATGTAATGACCTTGAAAATACTAGAAGATCAATTTCTTATGTTGAGTTGTCATTGTCACTTGTATGATCATATACTGTGGGATATCTAGATCAACAATGTTGCATCCAAATACTCTACATAAAGTCATAGTCTTTTTTTGCTAGCTCATTTATGGCTTACTTACCATGAATCAGGATCTAAAGAATGAAAAAAAAAATCCTCTAAAGTGACTGAGGGCTTACTAGTTTCCAAATGGAAAGAACTAGTCTCTAAATTCCATTGCTCCACTAATGTAGTTATAAGAACCCTCTTAGCCCTAATCTCATGCATATAGAAAATATGATGAAGTCCTAGGACTAAAAGAATGTATCTCTCCGCATCATCTAATTGATGTTATAGGTACATGCATGTGGGTCTGTGTTATCAAATTTGTAATGATGGGAGATATGCCTAGCATATCAAAGGGGACTAGATTAGTTTCTAAGCCTAAAAAGAGTCCTATTTTAAAACAATTAAACAATGCAAGTATACGTTTAAAAATTCCATAAATTAAAGAAATTATGGTTCACATAAAACTAAATGTGTTAGAATGATTTTTTATGCACTAATTTACAATTAGAACAAATGTGTCACACTTCAATAAAATGCATTCCATTTAATCCTATCAAATAAAATCCTAAATAAATAAGTGTTTTTTGCCTATATGAAAATGTGGTGCATACACAAACAATAGTCAAATGCAAGAATCTTATAAGGAATGTGATGAAAATACACATATGCATTTTACTTAGCATATTTGTGATGATTATGTAGGCAATTGTGTCACACTGCAATTTCTTGGTGTGATAATCTTTTTAAAACCTAACCTAAATTCCAAATTTAACATGTTGTAAATTGGAGAAATTAACATGTGGCAGGGAGTATTTACCCCCGACTTGATCCTAGTGGCATCAAAAGCTTTTAAATGACTTGTCGAGGTGATTTTCACTCAAAATGTGCACCATCCTCATGAAGGGTTTTGTTCACCTCTCTCTCCAAATTCACAAAAGTGAAAAGTTAAAATGAACTAATTTATCCTCCAAAGTCCTATCTAGAACTCATTCCTTGCCTTAGTGACATGCACACTTAGGGATTTATATTGGTTGCAATCTATTTTTCCTTCCAGGACGCACAACTTGTTCGAATGACCTCTAATTTCAAATTTGTTCATGGTTTTAAATTCCTAATATTATTTTTTGACAAATTGGCCACTTGTCAAAATAATTCTCCCAAATTTCTAAAGGGACATCATAGTAATTTATTATCACTAGGGCAGGTAGTAAATGAGATTTTTCTTTGAAACAATGCTCTAAATTGTATTGTCTTAAAAAGGGGTAAAATATAGACACTAAAAAATGTCCACTACTAGTGATGATTCTTTTCACTAACATTTCCTCCACATCGGTCGATTTATCTTTATTATTCATCTAATTTAGTTTCATTCTCCCTTAAATTAAATAGCTTCAATCATTTAATTAATAACTAATTATGTCCTCCATTATGATCATTATTCATTGATTTGATCCAAGTCAATCATTTTTGTCTCTTCAATTAAATAATTATGTCAATTATTTAGTCCATCCTTGGCATTAAATTTTCCTAATTTGACTTTAGGGTTAAATAATTTTTAATTATTTAATACCTATTCCTAAATTTTCCTCTAGGGATAAATAAATATTATTACTTACTAGTGAACTTGGACCTATCTCCTATATCATATGGGAAGGAAGATAATGTTGGAATGTAAATTCATCATTGCGAGTCCACCTTCTTTGGTTGAGTCATCATGGAGGGTCCACCTTCTTTGGTTAATGATTCATCATTGTGAGTCCACCTTCTTTGGTTGATTCATCATGGAGAATCCACCTTCTTTAGTAAGTGGTATGTAATGAGGACTCTACAACTCAATAGTTATATACAACTCAAAGTCATGTTTGTTGATACAATTTGGAACATTGTTGTAACTATGAAAATTCATGAGCAATAAAATTGAATGATATTTGCCCATGGTTTTTTGTTGGTATAATTTTAACAAGTTTTTTCCACGTAAATTCTATGTTATGTGCATTTTCTCTTCTTTGTGATTTTCTACACTTGTTAATTTCATAATAGATAACTCACTAGGATCAATAAGGCTTAAGCACTAAGCGGGTGCAAAGATCCTTCCTTGTGATTGAAGTTTCAATGTGAAAATCTAATTAATAAATGCAAGATTAATCAAGAAGGTTGACTTTAGCATACACAAATTAACAAAGATCTAGTAGAAAGATTTTTCTATAAAAAATGAAACCAAGAGATAGTAATTGAACTACAAATTTGATTTGGATAAAATTTGGAGGGATTGAGTTAGTTGTAGAAACTTGGTCTAGGACCAACTCATAAGTGTCAACTCTATCTTGGTGTTTTTGCTTATTTTTAGTCTCAAATTGTAGCCAAGGTCATGCAGTGTCCATACCTAGTCATGAAAGAAACACCACTTGTTCTTGTACACAAAAAAGAGAGAAATTGTTGTCTAGAGAGGGATTTTCCTTAGTGAGATGTTGGTTGAGGAATCAACCTTGAAATTGAAATGAAATATTCTTCAAAGGAAAGAACGTTGATGTAAGCTAGAAGTTACATCTAAATCATAAAGTATTTTATACCTTAACTTGTACAATACTTCTTTGAATGTGATAAAAAATGTTTATGCAATATCTTGACTCCACATGAATACCCAAAAAGAAATCACAAAAGATATGCCTTCTAAAATGAATGTCATAGCTTTCCACAATGCTTGATATGGAGAGGAATAATGAATTCAATTCTTCAGAACATGAATGCTTGAATGTATGGATGCTTGTACTATGAACTTCTTCCTTGATGGTAGTCTCCTCTAATTGGCCTTCAATGATAGAGAAGACTACTTCCTTGGAGAATATTGACTTGGAAATGCCTTAGAATGCTTGAAATCTACCTTGGAATGCTTGAAATCTATCTTAGATTTCCTAAGACACAAAATTGCAAGAGAGAGAGAGAGAGAGAGAGAGAGAGAGAGAGAGAGAGAGAGATTGAATTGATCTCTTGATTCTCTTGTATTCTCTTGTTACTATTTCTTATGTTTAAATTAGAAGAGGTAGGTTTCTTATCTACCTTCAATTTAAATTTTGAGGCAAACATCGGGGACCTAGTCATTAGCGGTGACTTGGTCTAGAACATGGTCAGTTGTGGTGACTTGGTCCCACCAAAATGCCTCAAATTTTGGTCCAAAGGTCCCAATTGGAGTGGGGATGCTAGAATGATAAGTAGAATTAGGGCTAGAGTACCATAAATTAATGTGGTAGCTCATACATGCTAAAATTGGGCTAGGCTAAATGGGAATAACATAGTGATGTAATTCTAGGATGGTACATTTATCCTCAACTTTAGCGAGAGTGCGAGTCTACCTAATGCTCATGGTAAAGTATAAGAAAGAGAGACAAAGAGATATGATCATGGAAAAAACTACAAAGAGATAATAAATCACTAAGTTTAAGGGCACAATTCCCTAAATAAAGGATCTCAACTCGCACAATAATGTGCAAGGGAACACAAAAAATAAAAAATAAAATTAAAACTTATTAAGGGTCCAAGTCAACTAGTTGAAGAGACCTTAGCAAGGAAAATGTCTCCACTGCTAGTATCACACTCAGAAAGATATTGCAAAATAAGAAGTGGTCACATGGAAAGAGCAAGAGCATGCATCAAAGATAAGACAAGACTCTGCAATCCACACAACTAGAAAAGTGTGCTACGCTATGGAATCATGGAGAAGAGAAAAATACAACTATGGATGACACAAGCTAGCCATTTGTGTTATGTTAGGTGATCCATGAAGAAGAGGAAGAATAGTCAAGAGAGTTTGGTACAAAGAGAGTTGATGGTCTAGCAAGCTAGTTAACTCATAAAAGTCTATGCAAATAAAAGGTTAAATAGTTTAGCAATTGTTGTTATGATAGTCAGCTCATAAATGTTATGAAAAGGATAGGTCAATGGTCTATAAAATGTTAGTCAACCAATCCTAAAAATGTGTGTAAAAGAGATTCATCACCCTAGCATATTTTGTTATGCTAGTAGACTCAAAGTTTTAAATTATGACAAGTAAAAATGTTTGAAACAAAGAGGCCATATATGCCCCCCTTAAGATGGAAAAATAGGACTATTCTGATATCTTAAGGAAAAGAAGAAGAACAAGGATATATCCTCTAAACAACTATGTGTGCACCATCCAAAACAAAGAGGACATGACTCTTGTGAGGTGAGGAGAGAGAGTTGTAAAGAGATATCATGAAACAAGTGTAAGGGATTCTTGATGAAGGATGACACACTTTTAGCCCCCCAAAATAAGAGATTTTCTTAATTTGGACATACACTTTCAAACAAAGAAGAGGTTGTGATCAAGGATAAATAACTCTTGCATAATAGATTATCCCTAGTAAAAAAACAATTCCATGTAAGAAAGGACATCACATGATAAACCAATACTGCTTGTCGAATGGGAAAATGAATGCTCAAAAAGGATGAGAGGATGAAATACTACCCTTGATCCCAAGCATAGGGACAAAGATAAGGATGAGGAGGATTATTTTGTTTCTCATAGAGTATGATTACATGTGAAATTGTACCAATGTGAATAAAAATGAGCCCTCAAGGGACATGTTAACAATATCACATAGTGTGGAGCAATATAATAAGAACTTAAATGTTATTTAAAATAGTCATAATTGAAATACAACTCATAGTTGCATGTTACATGAATGATATCATAATCAATGAGTTTTTTTAATTTTATAATGCAAAGATTGACATCTATTTGTAAAGTGGTCATGTTATTTACATGATACTTTCAAAAATAAAGATTCATAAGATTTTGTCTTCTTTTTTTTTTGGGTGAGTAATCATCTTAGCACAAAGAAGAATGGAAAAAAATACTATCTTGGTTAAAGTAAGGCATATAAGATATAGAAGTAGTAGATAATATAGGATTCTCATGATTATCAACACTTTGTTGCATACATCTTTCAAGATTATGGGTTGAAATTTTAGGAGGAGAGGGTTAAAAAATGACACACTAGGCTCTTTAAAAGGTCCAATACTAAAATCAAGAACTCTGTATTCTCCCACAAAAGATGGTGTAAATTCTAATGACCCCCAATCATCTCCTAGGAGTTTCTCTTGAGATGGAATATCAACTTCTACTGGTGAAGGAATAAAATAATATTCCATTTGTAACCAATTTTTAATGTTTTCATCCACTTCAATAGTATACATGATATTGTTATAGATGAATTTTACTTCGAGATGAAGACTTGAAGGGATAACTTGCATAGTATGAAGCCAAGATCTACCTAGAAGAAGGTTGTATGTGAGAGTACAAAGCATGACATGAATAAGAATGGGCAAAACAATAGGACCTAATTTAATAGTTAAGGTGATTGTACACAATGACTCTTTAGGAACATTGTCTAAATCATGAATAGGAATAAAATATGTTCAATTAAAGAAGCATCCACATTAATTTTATGTAATAAATAAATGACACAAACATTAAGCCCATGTCTATAATCAATCGATGTTATTTAAATAACTGATGTAGAGGTAGGAATCATAGTCACAACTTCTTATAATCATTCAAGTAAATGCACACATTTTGCAACCTTTTAATCAAATCAACATATTAGGGAAGAATCTTCCACTTTCAAACAAACATTAATTGTATTCACAAATGACATAATGAAACCAATATATTCAGTGATATTTTAGAAAAAATAAATACAAACATTTCCTCCAATTTATAGCCAAATCCAACAATTAAAACAAAAGTTATTGTATTTTTCCCAAATTTGCTAACCTTAGGGCAGAGTCGGACCTGCAATTACAAAAATAACCATAACTTCTGCAGATCTCAATGAAATTGGACCAAACTGTACACCTCAAATAGTGCACTTCTCTAAGTCATTATATCCAAGGGAATCCATGAATGGGAAACCTTAAGAAAGTGACCTAGAGCTCTCTATGTATGGAGTTGCAAGATTATTTGATTGCTCTTAGCTAGAGCTATTAAGCTTATGACCTTGCTAGTCAACCACACAATGAGGGATTCAAATGAAGACAAGGGAAAGAATGCCAATATCCCCAAGAATCACTATGAAATGCAATACAATGCAAGCTAGAAATGAGAGGAAATGAAAGTATTACAAAGCCTCCTAATTAAGCTAGATGGAGTAATCTAAAGCATAAAGGAAACTAAGTTATGAATGCCATGATAATGAAACTAGAATGCAAGAAGTGAAACTAGAATAGCATGTAGATGCAAACGCCAAGAATGCTCCAAATCTTCAAAAGCTCCAAAGTGACCTAGAAAACCTGCAGCATAACATTAGCATAAAAATATTGATATGCAAATGAGGAAGAGAGCTCTTCTTTTATAGGAAATGAGAAACAACAGATGATGGAGATTAAGAGGAAAAATATTTAATCAAGGGTGGAGCATAAAAGAGGAGCAATCCATGCACACAAATATCCTCCAATGAGAAAATAAGAGTTGAATTTTGTGTCCATATGAGACAAAAAGTGTTTTTCTTCTTTTTATAAAATAAGAATAATGTTTTATTTGTGCAACTTAGGATAAGAGGAAAAGTGGGGGCTATTTATTTAATAAAAGGGGAGGAAATATTCCTTTTAAATAAATAAAGACTTAGGATAAAATGGTTAGCCCAAGGCAAATAATCGAAAATGATAAAATAGGATTTGATCAAGGAAATTGATATAATTTATAAAATGCTGATTTTTGAAAATATTGATTCAGGGATTTGATAAATTACTGAATGGGGGCCCAAAGTCTAGGCGACCATTTTAGGGTGCATACATTTTCCCCTCTTTGACTAATGTGTGATCATTCTAGGAACACATGTGGTCAAAGAAGAATTGAAATGTGAGACCGATTTGGGATCACAAAACAATCCAGATGTGTGATCATTCTAGGAACACACCAGGACAAAAATAAACCGGTTGAAAGACAAGACCAACACCGTTACTATTAAGTGATAGTCAAGTCTCAAAATAAGAGATAAGAATCAAAAGACAAGATCAACACCATTACTATTAAGTGATAATCAAGTCTCAAAATAAGAATCTCACGTTGAATTGAATGATAAGCTGAATCAAAGATTAAAGCTGATAGGTACTGCCCCCTCATAATCGAAATCGAAATCAGGTAGAGGAGAAGCAGCAAATAGATGAACTTGATCAAAGCACTAGAAATCATGATTGAAGGTGAAGCATGAGAGGATAACCATCAAGCAGTGAATATATGCCCCACTTTGACTGAGAAAGATATAGGATAAAGATAAAGTCAAACCTTAGAGAGATGAAGATGAATGAAAATGAATGAAAGACTAGAAGTTTTGAAAGAGATGAGGATGAAGAAATGAAGGTGCCCCAACAAAGATCGAAGGATCAGGCCTCAAATGGTTAGCCAACTGCGTAGAAGAGGGAAAAATTTGAAATGTGATTTTGACTATCAAGTTTAACTCAGATTTCAATTTCAAGTCCAAAAAAGGATCCAGGACATCGAAATTAGCTAGGGGTGCAATTTTCACACAATTCTGAGGTGTTTTGAAAATTAGGTCAAAAAGTCAAAATGCTATATAAGGGGTAAAAATGTCATTTTCAAAATCATTTGTGTTTTAGCGATTTGAGAATCTTAAGAGATTAGAGAGAGAAAAATGGCCCAGCAAATAGCAGTCTCGGTTCACAAGCATCGATTTGAGTGTGGTCGGTTGCACAACCAGCCTCCACAGTATGCTGCCCTAGTATGTTTTCAAAAAAACTTGCCCTTTTTGAGTCATTATGATCATTTAATGCATTTAAAAACATGTTTTTAGTAATTTTAAAATTACAAATTTTTGAATGTAGGTGAAATATCGTACGATCTTTTGCAAGTATCACACCTTTTGAGGGAAAATGTCGTGCGATACTTCGTGGGTCCACATAGTGTCGCACCGGCATTAAGTCTAGTATCGCACGATACCAGACAAAATGTCGTGCGATGCTAGGTGAAGTATTGCATGTCAAGATACTATCATACTACTATAGGAAGAAGTATTGTATGATACTTTATCAAAAAATAGTATCGCCCAGTTGAAAATTTGACATGTTTTAGTGTTTTTGAGCAAAAAATGACATGGGTCTAGACAATGTTTTCTTTTTAAGATACATTGTACTGATTTTATACATCCATCATGATATGTTCTAACATTTGGTTTTGGATTGGTGATTTGCAGGAGTTCCTTTTGGCACTTTTGATCAGAGCACCGAAGGTTACGAGGCTACGATATGTTCAAGATTTGGATGATCTAGGTTGGGCAGACTTGAGGGCAATGGGCTTTGGCTACTTGTTGAAGTTGCCCTATATTAGAGATGATCATGGGTTATTGACTGTGCTTGCTAAGAGATGGCATAGCGAGCACAACACCTTCCATCTGCCTACTGGAGAGGCATCGATCACCTTGGAGGATGTGTATCGGAGACTCCAAGTACCTAGCCATGGCGATCCTGTAAGTATAATCATGTTTATAGATAGTCATAGATGTAAAGGTTCCATATAATAGAAATTGACATGATTGTTTGTTGGCACAGGTATATTATGACTAGGATCCTACTGAGGGATGGTAGGCCATCCAGGCCATGTTCTAGGATGTTATGATTGTAGATAGACACATCACCTAGGATTGATTGATGAGTGACTTTGGCAGGGACTTTCCAGTGTCGTGTATTGTTGCTTCCCTTATTGCATAGGCCCTTATCACTGACATGAGTCAGAAGGGTTTTTCACTGGGGTGGGGTAGATTGTTAGTGGATCTGGTAGCACATCCATGATGGATGGCATGGGGCTTGATGATCCTAGCAGATATGTATCATGAGTTGCATGAGATCATCTATCGTGATAGTAGGACATGGGCATGCGGTGCTATTCTAGCACAGGTGTGGGCATGGGAGCACATCATTGTGGTGCGCCCTCGAGTATAGCTGAGGGAGAGGAGACATCCCTTCATCTATAGGTATGCAGGATTCTTATCACAACCTCATAGCGGGGATGTGATATATTATAGGAGGATACTGGATGAGCTGACTTCATTCCAGTGGAGGCCATACAGGGTTGTGGAGGTATGGGGTGATGCAGAGGATGAGCTGAGTTACATGCTATGCAACCGGCCACTAGTAGGTTGACACCCACACATCATTGAGAGATTTTTTATCACTTGGGTATGGCGGCAGTTCGGGTGGCAGCAGCGAGTATCCATTGAGATGACTACATACGCCCGAGCTAGGGATGAGGAGGGTCAGGGTTGGCTGCCGATGCTAGATTACCGGTAGGTAGTGCAAGATACAACTATGATCTAGAGAGAGCCCTGGGACTACCTCCCAAACATGGAAAATGTAGGGGCTGATGCAACCTATAGATTAGAGCAGCAGAGGGTTCCATTCCCTCAATTCATAGTTCCTGATGCACATCCAGCAGCTTAGGGGGATGATGATGATGATGACAGCGGGGATGGAGGAGATGGTGGAGGGGGAGGGAGAGTTAGAGAGATTAGACATAGATCTTGAGGAGGTGGCCAAAAATGGCCATGGGGACATATTTTAGCTGATGTGGAGGAGGATGTGGTGAGGCCAGCTCACCAGGTTAGGCAAGATCAACCTGTAGGAGGAGATGATTTGAGGGCCAGGATCCAGGTATTGGAGGCAGAGATGCAGTAGCTGAGGATCACGATAGCTGTTAGAGAGCAGCAGTTGACAGATCTTAGAGTAGAGATAGAGAGATGGGATAGAGCCATACAGGTGGCCACCACAGAGAGTCGAAGAGAGGTAGTGTGAGCTCAATACTATCATGGGCTCTACATTTAGGCTACATCAGAGGGTCATAGGGCTCCACCATACTCCATAATAGCTGGTAGATCAGATATGATGCCAGATGCAACACCACCTCCTCCTCCACCAGCCCCACATGATGGTGCCAGCCAAAGCTAGGATTAGGATCTAGGCTTAGGTTTTTAGATGTTTGACACATATCATGAGACTTTGATCCAGATTTTGGGATCTCATTTTGTATATTGTACTATGACATTCATATATATGTGAGTTTACTAGATTTGTGATGTATCTGTGTTATTGTCTCACTTGTGATGGATGTTTTAGTTTTGATATTGTCTTGTCATATTGCTCAAAATGTATGTTTATATGCTTATGTATGATCTCTCTCATAGATGTATGTTTAATTCTCATGTGTATGATATAGACTCATGTTTCTGAAAATGATCTCTTTAGGATATAGATATGATGATAAGACTAACCCCTTGTGATGACAGGAATAGGATGTGATGTGAAAGACAAGGAGTGAAAGACATGATCGAGAAAAGGAAAGGTGAGCGCAGTTGACCGACAAGTTCATGAAAGATGAAAGGAGAGCTCTCTCCATATGCAAGGTGCAAATCTAAACTATCTCGAACCTAGAAATGCAAGCTACTATGAAAGTGGTTGATTTGCAAGGTCACAATGCCAATAGACATCTAATAATCATCATCGAGCTTTATTGGTAGCATCGTAAGATCATACAATATACACTAGTATGACTATGGGTATATGAATATGATCTATATCAAATAGAATGTTGAAATCCCACCTAGGCACCAAAGACATGTAGGTCAAGATGACTAGTGCAGTGAGATTACCTAAGTTTGCTATAGCGAGATTATGCTTGCATTAGGACATAAGAAGGTGAAGATGGCTATAAGCATACACTCACATAAAATAGTCAAGGATAATACCTTGTAGATCCTAGGTGTCAAGTGGATCAAGCATAAATGCTAATGACAATTAGGATCAACAAAATATACCCACAAGCAGAAAAAGCAATAAAACATGTCCTCATGCCCTTAGTCTTCTAGCTATGCATCATCGAAAACTATCATAGGGAGAGGACATTCATCAAAGAAATCATCATAGACAACACACAAGGAAAAAAAAGTCAAACAAGTCTCAGCGAGTCAAGTGTTTAAGTGCGTGTGTGTAGGTCATAGAATCAATCTTTGAGTATCACATCTACTAGTGGGAGATATCATATCATGCTAAACTGATAAGTGTTGAGAAACACTTGATGCTAGGGTAGTGTTGAAAAACATTGTTTGGGTGGTGTTGAAAAACATCATTTGCAAGATGTCCTAAAGACCAATGCATCCTAGAGACCAAAGCTAGCACAGTTATGCCCCCTAGACAAAGACAAAGACCAATTCCAAACCAAGGCAACAAGGTCAAGGCATGATGGAGGAAGGCTAAGTGTCGAGGATGCATGCTAAGAAACAAGGGTGTAAAGGCCTCAAGTAGCGCCTATTTCTAGGTTTTCACCACTTAGAGATTTATTTATTTTTTCAATTTTTTTGTATTTTTGCTACCAAGGCGCCTGTTTCCAGGTTTTCACCAAGGCACTTTTTCTTTTTTTTTTGAATTTTTTGCATTTTTTGAATTTTTTGTATTTTTTCAGGACTTCATATGCTTTTTAGGATTTTTTCAGCATCATATATGAATTTTTTTGGAATTTTTTCATGATCAATAAAAAATATGTACAAAGGATGCCCCCAGACAAAATGGGCATCATGGATAGAACTTCTTTAGGTGCAACACATTGATAGGGTTAGGGAGCTGCTCTCCCTTTTCATCAAATAGTAAGTAAGCACCTATACCAAAAGCAACAGTAATAATGTATGGTCCAAGCCAATTAGGTTTAAACTTCCCTTTTTGTTCTCTATTTTGTTGGTTCTTAGGGTTTTCTCGCAAGACAAGATCCCCTACTTGAAATTCTCTAGGGCGAACCTTCTTGTTGAACGCTTTGGACATACGCTTTTGGTAAACTCTCATGTGATCAAAAGATGCTTTACACCTTTCATCTAGAAGTTCTAATTCTTGCAACCTCATGGTGTGGTAGTCTTCATCTGTCACTAAACCTTTGAGAGAGACCCTAAGTGAAGGGATCTCTACCTCTAAAGGTAACACTACTTCAGCACCATAAGTGAGGGCAAAAGGTGTAGCCCCTGTTGGAGTACGAATACTCGTTCTATAGGCCTACAAGGCCATTATTATCTATAGGTGCCAATCTCTACCATTCTTGTGAATTGTTCTATGAAGAATCTTGAGAATGGTCTTATTTGAAGCCTTTGCTTGTCCATTTCCTTGTGGGAAGTAAATGGAGACCAATGTTATTTTATCTTGAATTTCTTGTAGAGATGTTTAAGGTCCTTGTTTTTAAATTGACCTCCATTGTCAATGATTATTTTAGAGGGCACTCCATACCAACAAATGATATGATTTAAAATAAACAAAGAAACTGTCTTGCCTGAGGCAACATAAAGTGGGACAACTTCTACCCATTTGGTAAAGTAATCAGTAGCAGTGATAATGAATTTGTGTCCACCTGATGAGTTGGGATGAATCTGCCCAACAAGGTCAAAG
Source organism: Chamaecyparis obtusa (assembly GCA_027943335.1). Lineage (NCBI taxonomy): Eukaryota > Viridiplantae > Streptophyta > Pinopsida > Cupressales > Cupressaceae > Chamaecyparis > Chamaecyparis obtusa. The sequence goes on from BSBK01001745.1 coordinate 707,514, forward strand.
GCCCAACGCTGAAATGGCCAATGAGAAATAGAAGGAATAAGCTCCCTGCCTGGAGCATGTATCAAGTTTCCATGTTTCTGACACTTTTCACAAGATTTGGCAAAAGATACTGCATCTGTCTGCATGGTAGGCCAATAGTACCCTACCCTAAGCAACCATCGGGCCATGGAAAGACCATTAGAATGTCCTCCACAAATTCCCTTGTGAATGTCAACTAACGCTTGGTTGGACTCATCCTTTTCTAAACACCTAAGAAGTGTCCCATCTAAACCCCTCCTATACAGATCACCAGAGATAAGGGTGTGGCGAGAGGCATTTCAGATGAGGTTTCTTCTTTCAGAATGATTGAAGGTTTTGGGAATAATACCATCATGGAGATATGAATAAATGGCACCATAGCGAGATGATTCATGGTCAATAAGGGCACAAACAACTTGGCTTTCTTGGGAGTCATAGATAGGATAACGTAGCTCTTCCACTAGGAATACAAATATGGACTCATGCTGTTCTAGCTGAAGAAGTGAAGCTAATGTAGCCATAGCATCAACTGGTTTATTCTCTGCTCTAGGGATTTGTTGAAATGTAACAAAGGTGAAGTATCATCACAATGAATCAACCATTTTCTTATAGGGTACCAGTTTTTCATCTTTGGTTTGGTATTCTTCGTTAACTTGGTTGATAATCAATTGTGAATCCCCATAGATATGTAGCTCTGTGATTCCCCATTCTATAGCCATTTTTAGTCCAATTATTAAGGCCTCATACTCAACAATGTTATTTGTGCATGGGAACAATAGTTTGTAGGACTTAGGAATTGTGTACCCATGAGGTGAAACAAACAACACTCCTGTGCCTGAACCATTTTGCATAAAAGAGCCATCAAAGAACATCTTCCATGTTCTTGTAGTCATGTATATTATGTGCTCATCTAGAAATTCAACTTGAATTGGTGCCTTATCTCTAATTGGAAAATCGGCCAATTGGTCTGCAATGGCTTGTCCTTTTATAGCCTTACGCTCAACATATTCTATGTCAAATTCTAAAAGAATCATCATCCATTTAGCAAGTTTACCCATGAGAGTAGCCTTACCAAGCAAGTATTTTAGAGGATCAATTTTTGTAATGAGGTGTATTGTATGCACTAGCATGTAATGTCGCAACTTTTGGGAAGCAAACACCACCGCTAGGCAAGATTTTTCAATACTAGTGTAGTTGACCTCATATGACACAAGAGTACGACTAATATAATATATGGCTCTTTCTTTTCCAGTATCATCAAGTTGAGCCAATAATGCCCCCAAGGAAGATTCTGTTGCTGAGACATATAATATAAGTGGTTTTCCTAGGATAGGAGGCATTAAGATTGGAGGATTAGCCAAGTACTGTTTGATTTGATCCATGTTTTGCTGACATTCCTCATTCTAGACACATTTAACCCCTTTATGCAAAGTCTTATTAAAGGGTTCAGCTCTATCAGCCAGTTGTGAAATAAACCTCCTTATAGACTAAAGGCATCCTTTAAGACTCCTCATTTGATTGATGTTTGTGGGAGGCGACATAGCCATTATTGCTTGAATTTTTTTTGGGTCCACCTCTATTCCTTTAGCTGATATGATAAATCCTAAGAGTTTGCTAGAGGTAACTCCAAATGCACACTTTTTGGGATTTAATCTGAGTTGAAACTATTCCATACGATCTAGAATTACTTCCAAATCAGCAAGGTGTGTATCCCTTTTCTTGGATTTTGCCAAGGTGTTATCCACATAGTCTTCCATATTCTTATGCATCATGTCATGGAAGATAGTAGTCATAGCTCTTCGATATGTAGCTCTGACATTTTTTAATCCAAATGGCATGACGTTCCAGCAATAGGTTCCCCATGCACAAGTGAATGTAGTTTTCTCTTGGTCTTCAGAAGCTATTTTGATTTGATTATACCAAAAAAATCCATCCATCAAAGAATAGATCTCATAGCCCGCAGTCATGTCCACTATCATGTCTATGTTTGGAAGTGGAAAATCATCCTTTAGGCATGCTTTATTAAGATCTCTAAAGTCTGTGCAAACACGAATGGACTTGTCATGTTTTGAAACTGGTACAATATTGGATATCCATTCGGCATAATCAATGGCTCTTATAAATCTTGCACTTAGGAGTTTCTCTAATTTAGTTTTGACAAGAAGAGCTATGTGGGGATGCATTTTCCTCAATTTCTATTTTACTGGTTTGATACCTAGAGCTATGGACAAGTGATGCATAATGAGACTAGTGTCCAATCCTGGCATATCTGAATAAGTCCAAGCAAAATTGATCTTCTTGGTCTGTAGGAACTTGGTATATGCCTCTTTTTCTTATGTTGATAGAGATTGAGCTAAAAGCACAATTTGTGGAGCCTTTGGTGTATTCAGATTAACTGGCTGTGTAGGCTCAACAAGTACTAATGACCTGTCTTGAAAATAACTAGGAAGATGATCAAGAACCCCATCCTTAAGTGCCTCAGAGAGGTTTTCACCTTTGAATACGTCCTTTATTTTTAATTTTTTAGGTTTTGACACCGCCACATAGTGGTTTTTACCATTAGAACTCTTATTCTTTTTTTCTTTTCTTTTCATTTTGTGACTAAGGTACTTGATATCTGATTCTGTCATACTTGTAGTTGGTTTGTTGGTGGAAGAGACTACAGGCTCGAGGGCATTTAAGTAGCATGCTATCTCATAGTCATTTTGAAAAGTTAGGAACTGAGGCTCTTGATAGCATTAGGACCAATCAATTAAGTGAGGATTGGCAAGGGATAGGTCAATGACTTGTTCAATATTGTTTATGCGAATGGTATCATCTCTGGTGATCACAGAGTTAGGATCCATCAAGTATCCCTCTAAGGTACCCAAATCAAGACTTACCCTACCAAATGAATCATCATCCACTAAAGCAACTCATGGATTCCAATCTTCTAATCCTACACTAGACTCGTTAGCTACCTCGAATTGGGAACTGTATGTATGGACAACAACAATGTCCATGTCAACTGTAGAATAATCGAAAAGGGTCTCCCACTCATACTCATGTGAGTCTGTATCTAAATCCCAGATAGGATGCTTACACCAACCATATTTTTTAGGCCTTGAGGTAGAAGCGTTGACGTTACCAAGAGTAACACCTTCTTGAATGCCATTTGTGTATTGAATAGGATCCTCAACATGATCTTCAATAGTGGATTATTCTTGTTCTAGTTCTGAAACTGTTGGGTTAATAACTGGAGCATCTAAATCTCCCCAAAGGAGATTGGTGGAAGGGACCCAATCTTCACACCTATCTTGTTGATTTTGAAAATTGGGTATGCATTCATCATCACTATTCGTCGCAGCTAGGATAGGGGTAACTTTCTTATTCTAACTTTCGAAACCTAGGCCAACCGTTGTCTTAGATTTGCGGCCAAAGAGAGCATGATTGAGTGGTTCAACCTTAGCATCTAATCTGTGACTGAGAGGACCATGACTTGGGTAGCCCATATTTTTGACCAAAGTATATGCTCTCCCATAATCCTTAGGAGATGGAGATAAATTTTCATTGTGCTTGTATTTTTCCTCTTTGTAAATCCAATCTCTAACAGCTACCTCCTCTTTCTCATCCTGTATGGGCACTGAGGACTCTACAAATGTATCAAACAGAGTCATTGTTGAAGAGGAGGGACACATCTCTTGTGAAGGTTTACCATAGGAGCTAGGTGAGACTAGAAGCTTTGTGAAGGAATCAATGTGATAACCCCCCATACCAAGGTCTATGGTTTTGAACTTATTCTGACATTGTGCCAAAGTTGCATCAAAATTTTCTACTTCCCAATTAAGAGGAACATGGGTCCCTGCTGAGATTGCATTAACAGATAATGTGCTATCCCCAAGTATACAAACTTCTACTCCATTATAGGGGAACTTGACACATTGGTGGTAGGTGGATGACACCACTTGCATGTCATGGATCCACAGTCTACCAAGCAGAATATTATAGGCTAAAGGACCGACATCAATAATTTGGAACAAAATATCCTTTTGAATGGGGCCAATCCTGATAGGAAGGATGACCAAGCCTTTGGAGCTTCTTTCTACCTCATCATAGGCTTTGATGGTTATTTTCTTGTGAGTATCAATAACTTGCTCTGAGTAACCCAGTATTTTCAACAAACTCAAGGAACAAATATTGAGCCCAGCACCCTCATCAATCAACACATGCTTGACATGGGTTTTGTGGATCATGACTTCAATATGAAGGGAAAGATTATGCAAATGGCTCAAGGCTTTGTCATCTTCTTCTGAGAATGTGAGGTAGTGTGGGCTGGCAAGGTGCTTAACCATGTTTTGGAATTGGTCAACATCTATGTTGTTAGGGACATTAGCTATACACAAGGCATCTTCAAGGACACGCTTATGTCTTGGAGACAATTCTAGGAGCTCAAAAATTGAGATTTGAGCTGGTGTTCTTTGTAACTGGTCAACAAGATTGTAGCTCATTTTTGGATTGACTGCTGACTTGGTGGTGACATTCTTGGATGTCACTTGCTTTGGTTTGCTAGACTGGTTGGAATTAGGACCTCTAATGATCATAGGACCTTGATCTTGGCTTCTAGTGACAGCATTAAGAGCTTGGGATGACCTTTGAAAGTGAGGACCTCTAAGCACCACCACGGGTTCTTCCTCAAACATAGGAGGAGAGTCCACATAATGACTATAAGAATCTTTGTTTCGCATCATGTTGACATTTTCATCCACAACTTCAAGCATATTGATAACATTCTCTACAGACGTATAGGTGTAGTTGATTGCAGCTCTGCCATCTTTGGGTTTAGAGGTTTCCCCCTTATCATATTTAGGCAAAGGTTCCTTAAATGCTTTGTGATCTGCATTAGTTTTCAATCCATCAATCTCAAGTTTTCCATTTTCAATAAGATCTTGAATGAGATGTTTAAGTTTCCAACAATGTTCTATGTCATGGCCAATGTCATTATGAAATATGCAGTATGCTTTCTCATTCCACCAATATGGCTTAATGTCAGGTATGCAAAATTTTGCTAGATCTTGTGGTCGTGCAAGATTGTTATCAATAAGCATTTTGAAAACATCCTCATAAGAGTCCCCAAGCTTAGAGAACTGCCGCTTTTCCTTTTTGGATTTGTCTTGATATCTTTGTTTATGCTCTTGTTGGTTAGAGGATGTGTTAAGCTTCATAGCTTGAACCACACTGGAAAAATGAAGGACACCATGATCCTTTGGTTGGGAAGAGCCAACAAATCCGTCATTGACTACTTGCTTATTTTTATTCCAGTGTGAGTTCTTACTTTTGTCCTTATGTGAGTTGTTATTATTTTGACTATTATTGTTATTATTTTGTTTATTCAAAATACCTTGCTCTTTTAAGACATCCTCTATTCTACATGTGGTTTCGACCATGGTGTCGAATGAATCAAAGACCATCTTCTGAACCTCATACCACATCTCATGTACTAAATTGCTCACAATGATATCAATTCTCTCATGTTCAGGAATTTTCCTAGAATACCGAGAGCACAATCGTCTCCACCTTTGTAAAAATGTAACAAAGGATTCCCCTTGATTCTATTTCAAATTACATAAATCAAGCATGGTGACTGATCTTGATAAGTTGTAGGCAAAATGTTGCACAAATTTGTGGACCAATTCTTTAAAAGTTTTGACGGGAGGGGTTATGTTGGTAAACCACTCCATAGCTTGACCTTTTACACTCCTTGGGAATAATCTCATCAGATAGGAATCTTCATGGTGAAATTCAAAACTCATGGTATAAAACTAACACACATGATCATGTGGATCACCATTACCGTCATATTTGTCATATTGGGGAAATTCAATTTTCCTAGGAAAATCCTTCATGCTCACACTCCTATCAAAAGGATTAGGACAAATAGAGTCAAGGTTGAAGGAACTCTTGGAAGCCATCATTTTCTTGATTTGCTTAATTTATTCTTCTTATGAGGGGCTCTATTTCTTGATTCTCTTATCCACATCAAAATTATAAGGAACTCTTGCACCCTTGTTAATCAAATTCTCTAGGAACTTATCCTTATTTTGATCAAGATATTTTTCCACATATTGTTGGAATAGTGGTTCTTGTTGCATTCTCATAAAATCTTGATCATCAAAACTTGTACTACTTCCTCCATGTTGAGAGCCATGATGAGCTCATTGGGAGGGTTGTCTTGAGTTCCTAGGAGGTGTTCTTCTCCTATGTTGTGAAATTCATCTTCCTCTAGGACTAGGAGATCTTGAAGGATTCCTTGATTGCCTTCTACTTCTTGGGGTTCTTGAGGGAGTAGAGGATGGAGAGTTGTTTCCACTGTTGGTACCCCTATTGTTGAATTTGACATTAAGTTTTTGAGCTAGGAGCCTATCTTTTTCTTCTTGTGCGGCTCTTCTCTCTATGTCCAACAAGGCTCATTGTTCCTCCTCTAGGAGCCTAAACTTTTCTTCTTTTGCAGCTTGTTCATTCAAGAAAGCTTGTTTCTCTCGCTCAATTCTTCTTAGCCTCTCACTTGCATACCTTGAGGTTGTTTTTAGTGGAGAGCTTGGCCTTAAATGATTGAGCAAGTTAGCTGCATTCACATGAACATCACAAGATTGGTTGTTTTGGTCTTCATGTTGTGACCGTGCATCTTGGTGAGCTTATGCATAGTGTCTTTCATCTCGTTGATGAGCATCTAGATATCTTGAGTTGATAGGGGGTGATTTAGGTTGATTGTCATCACCAAATGACATGTTACCCCTATGTCTTTGGAAAATGTCATCAAGAGTTTGATCCATTGCTTCTCTTTGTCTCCTAGTCAAAGTGTAACTCATGTCCATATTTGATTAAGAGGATGGTAAAGAAGTACTCAACTTACTAAGGTTGCTCTTAGGCTCAAACCAAACTTTTAAAGCACTTCTAGGAGATTGATCAAAGATGGGTTCCTTCCCCTTTCACTTTTGATGAGTTTGGACTAAAGGTAATTGTTCAAAAACTACTTGAGGTTGTTTTCCTTGACCCACTTGGTATCTTGTTGTAACCGGCATGAAAGAAAGGACCCTTAGTGAGAAGATAACCTTATGAATCACTAATTGTCAAACTAGGATAGTGAAAATATTTAATTGTCCAAAAGAGAGATGATGAAATAGAAAGTTGACAAAAGGTATAAATCAACACTGCCACAGTGGTGCATAACAAAAGGATTCTAGTATCCTAGCACATATGGATCGGGAGGATGATTTAACCAAAATATATTGAAATTAAATTTATATGAAGATGGATTTGGACAAAAGAGTACTCAAACTCTGCAAGTGTGCAATCAAGAGATCTAAAGGTGAGTCTCGTCAACAAGGATGATTCCTAACTTACTAATGACAAGCAAAATCTTTGGTGAAATCAAAGGTTACTAACTCAAGATGTCTATAACCAAGAACTTGAGGTACAAACAAGCTTTCAGTTGTAGGGTATGAAACTTACTAAAATCTGGTCAACTAAGAGAGGGCTAAAAATTGCATAAATTAAGCAGACAACAAAAATATTCTGGGTGATAGTTTCTAGGCTAACAGGGTGACAGTTTCAGACCAGGTGATATTTCGTGTTAAGCAGGGCAATATTTTCCAGGTAGCCTAGGTGATACTTTCCAGGCAAGCGGTATGATATTCTTTTAGTGATGAACTATCGCATAATATTTTTTAGGATAGGGAGCGATACTGTTCCAATGTCGTACAATTCTTGACTAGTGAGTGCTAAAAATCTCAGTTTTAAGGGCAATTTGGTCCAAATTTCAATTTGAGGGTTGGTTTTTTCGATCTCAATCACAGTGACAATAGTAAATTGATAGGTTTGCAAATAGTAGGTGATCAAACATGTCTTCAAACACAAACAAGGGCAAAAGCAACCTTGCCAAGATAAGCAATTGTGATATCAAAATTGAAAAATCCTATGAACACTACCGTGATGTTGAATATGCAAGAACGTTTACATGGGTATATCACAACGAGAACACTTCAAGCACTTTCTAGCCTAAAAAAACAATGGCTCAATACTTAACAACTTGGCCCACACTTGGTGCTCCATTGCCTCACACAAAGTGGTTGCCCACAATAGATATTGGCTTTGTCATGGAAGTGCCAATGACATCACCAAAGGAACACAGATGTTGAGTAATCTTGGGGTGATCTGGGTTATTCCACTTGGATCAATCCTTGCACCAAGAAGCTAAGTGGAAAAATAGGGTGGCCTCTATCTATGGTTCTTAGTAAGGGCTTCCATTCATAATACCCCTCTTGCTCCCCAAAGGGACTCCTTACCTTGCGGCAAGTAACAGACCTCGCGGACACAAGAGTACCTTAAGCATTCTTGATCAACATTTTCCTCATGGTCACAATCCCACAAGTACTCACATCAAGCGAAGACAAGTACTACATCTACCAAGGTTTTGTTTCCTTGATAGCCTTGAGTTTATAGTGGGTTGGAATAGCCAACAAAAGGCTTGTCCCCACTTGGGTCGTTCCTCTTGATTGCTCAAGAGAAGGCCCGCTAAAGGATTCTAAAGATTTAAACAAAGAGTGGATCAACTTATGAGGTTCAAGGTTTTTGTTTCACCACAAGGGTGAAGAGCATACTCCCCTATCTCAAAGTTTTCTCCCAAACACACCAAGAAAATGTTCAATTACCCTCTTGCTTTCAAAATCCAAAGATGGGTCAAGATTTTTTGGTTCACCACAAGGGTGAAGAGCATACTTCTCCTACCACCCAAGAATTCCTACAACAAGATATTATGTTCCTATGAAATGAAACGACTAGTAATTGCCACACTTGAAATAAAATAAACAACAAGCACTTGATTGGTTTTATACTTTGGGCAGCCCTACAAAAACTGGTAGTAGCCCTTGTGCATTTGAAGCTTTGATATGTGTTCTTTTAAGCAAATAATCAAGCAATGAGAGCACCTAAAAGCACAAATTGTTAGCCCCACAATGGTTAGCAAAATCAAAATCCAAATGAAATCTACAAATTAAATCTATCTAACCACAGAAAACTAAACCAACAGGCTAACTAGATCCAAATTCGGCAATAAAGAACCAAGAAACAACTCACTGCTGGGTACAGGTGATAGTATAGTCACCAAAATATCACGTGACACTTTACAGCATACTGGGGTGATAATATCTCTCTGGGAGATACTTTATTGTACCTGTAGGTGACATAATATTTTGAACAGTGCGATAAACCCTGTAAAGGCCGTGCAACACTTTAACTAGTAAAGTATCGCACCGGTATATGGTAAACTATCACATGATACTGGAAAAGTATCACATGATATTTTGAGCTAGAAAAACTAGAGAGCCGAAAATGACACTAAAATATGCGGAAAATTTGACGAAAATGTAAAAAATGAAAGGCAAAACAACAATGCTCTGCCCCACGCTGGGCACCAAAAATGTACACCTCAAATAGTGCACTTCTCTAAGTCATTATATCCAAGGGAATCCTTGAATGGGAAACCTTGAGAAAGCGACCTAGAGCTCTCTATGTATGGAGTTGCAAGATTATTTGATTGCTCTCAGCTAGAGCTATTAAGCTTATGACCTTGCTAGTCAACCACACAATGAGAGATTTAAATGAAGACAAGGGCAAGAATGCCAATATCCCCAAGAATCACTATGAAATGCAATGCAATGCAAGCTAGAAATGAGAGGAAATGAAAGTATTACAAAGCCTCCTAATTAAGCTAGATGGAGTAATCTAAAGCATAAAGGAAACTAAGCTATGAATGCCATGATAATGAAACTAGAATGCAAGAAATGAAACTAGAATAGCATGTAGATGCAAAAGCCAAGAATGCTCCAAATCTTCAAAAGCTCCAAAGTGACCTAGAAAACCTGCAACATAACATTATCATAAAAAGATTGATATGCAAATGAGGAAGAGAGCTCTTCTTTTATAGGAAATGAGAAACAACGGACGATGGAGATTAAGAGACAAAATATTTAATCAAGGGTGGAGCATAAAAGAGGAGCAATCCATGTGCACAAATATCCTCCAATGGTAAAATAAGAGTTGACTTTTGTGTCCATATGAGACAAAAAGTGCTTTTCTTCTTTTTATAAAATAAGAATAATGCTTTATTTGTGCAACTTAGGATAAGAGGAAAAGTGGGGGTTTTTTATTTAATAAAAGGGGAGGAAATATTCCTTTTAAATAAATAAAGACTTAGGATAAAATGGTTAGCCCAAGGCAAATAATTGAAAATGACAAAATAGAATTTGATCAAGGAAATTGATATAATTGATAAAATGTTGATTTTTGAAAATATTGATTCAGGGATTTGATAAATTGCTGAATGGGGGCCCAAAGTCTAGGCGACCATTTTAGGGTGCATACACAAACTAAAATAAAATGAAAGATAAATAATTAGTATTTCAAAAAATATAATTTTTATATCTGTATCATTTTATATAAGGCCGTACCAATCAAAAACAACAGAAGATATTTAGGAAAAATAATTTAGGAAACAAGAAAATAATGACTTCAAAATAAGTTTAATTCCATTCCAATCCTTCTCCAGACTTCTCCCCCTTGAAAATTATAGTTTGAGAACCAAATTTATACAATTTTAGGTCATATTCAACCACCCAAACAACCTAAAACTACCCATAAACAAAGTTTAACAATCTTTTAAAAATTTGTCATCAAGTTGCAAAAGTTTTCATGACAATTTTGACAACTTTTGAACAACTTTTACAGTTCTTATTCAAATGACTCAAAACCTTCCCAAAACCTTTAAAACATGATAAAAATCACTTCAAGACTCAAATTAAATCAATTTTACTATACTTAGATACATTTGAGTGGGTTGACCATGATTGACTTTATTAGGAACTTATAGGTCACTATGAATTTAATGACTTTAATAGCCTTACAAAATGATTTGAATGGATTCCAAATGCTCCTTATGACCTTAAATAACCTTTAAATAAAATCAAGACAAAGAAAATATCAAAGTATTCATAAGGCATCAAATGAATAGGTTCTCTTTCACCAATAACATTATCGTTGATAAGAACTGGAATCATGAGAGGATCACATTGATTTTTAATTTCCTTAGAAGGTAACTCATCTTGGGAGAAAAAATATTAGCTTTAGTAATTTTCACACACATAAAATCCAATAGAAAGGTCATTTCAGTAGATCTAAAAGGAGGTGGGACATTATTGTTTCATAGGGCTTCTTGTAACACTTCATGATATGTGGAGGAAGTTTGAATTGGCTCCCAAAGGGATATCTTGGTACAAGTAGCATGGAGTTGTTCAACTAAATCATACTCCTTTCCAAGATTTTTAAGTCTATGGGGTGCATAAGGAAGCACAAATTATGAAGAACTGAGAGGAGGGACAACTAAATTAGGAGGTTGTCTATTATTTCTTATTTTATATGTCTGAGCAACCACATGATAATTTAGTTGTTAAGAACATTTCACTATAATGATTGGTTTATTTTGAGGTTGAGGGGTATCTTGAAAAACATGGACAACAATATTAGGTTTTCTCACTACCCAAAACATGGGAAACATTGACTTTATTAGGTTCTTGTTTTTTCAAGGTTTTATCTCTAGAAAGGAGAGCATCAAGGAAAGTGGTAATTATATTATCCTCTACTTCCAAGGTATCCTAATGTTGTTAATGAATGCTGAATATGTCCTATCGGAGAGTATTCAGAGTCATTCTATAGTAGTTTTATGTTTCATTCATGATTGTGGTTGTCATTGATGTCAACACAGTGATCTATTGGAAATTAGTTAAGAAGTAGATAGTGTTTGAATTAGTGCACATGAAGTATTGAAGATCAAGCTATGTGGAGTTGAGGATTTACTTTGTATTGTGTCTTGAGATCATGGTCAAGAGTGCGTATGGAAATTCAATTATTCATGACAATTATGTGTAATTTAGTGGAAGTAGTATTCAGGCAGTATTCTTGAGAAGCGGCTTGTGGTAACTGGATGATATCTCCTAATCAGGATAGAATCTAGGCATGCAAAGTTGTACAGTTTATGAATACATTATGATAGTGACCTATACATGAAAAAATGGTCAGAGGTTGTAATGCCCCTCCAACCCTATCAAGTCTTGGTTACGATCTCTTGAGATTAGGAAGGACTATATGTGAGAATGATCCTTCTTGTGATGGTTTCTTAAACTGAACCGCTTACAACTCACCCTAACTTCATATTTTAATAATTGCATAGGTATGTTCCTATATGTCTCCTTGTGTGTCAAAAATAGTTAAGGCCTTAATGCTAAAAGGATCACCCGATAGACTTATACGCTTTTATGCGAAATGCTCATTATTATTATTATTCATGTGTACCTTAGGTTAATTGATTATAATCACTTAAGGGTTAGATGTGTTACCTTCTCTTATAACGTTACTTGGGATTAGACATGACTAATGCATTTAGGGTTATATGATTTTTTTTATCTTGATTTGATAATGGGACATTTTGAGTACATATTTGATGGTTAAAGGGGTTTGTGAAAGTTAATAGAGGATTTATGGTTACATGATTATGTTATGATTGATTGTTGTTATACAATATAGAAAAGAGATAATTTTGACACTAACCACACTAATCCCATTATGCCTTGTTGATGTGATTGTCGGAAGAGGGGAGGCAGTCGTAGTTACTCCTCTAGGAGGTCCACACGATGTTGCACTCTCCCTCCTTGTTTGCAATTATTTGTACATATGTATATATTGGTGTACTTGGTTGGTGTTGCAGGAAGCAGGTACTAGACATCGACTCCACCTGGCTACACAGGTCTAAGCATGCCTTCAAAATCCTCGAACTGTTATTGAGTGGAGGTATTACCAAGATTACTCTCAAGGTTACCATGGACTTAGATTTCTGCTTAGGAGATTACCCTAGTTGGGGGATCCGAATGCGCTATGTGATGTGGTCTTGTGAATTATGTTTTGATGTCATTTTGTGATTTTGATGTGAGTTAGATTTATCCCTAACTAGTATACATATGTATATATACTTATTATATATAAGTGTACATTGATTGTATGTTATATAGGTATGTGTATATGTGGGTGCACACACATATACCCATGCTTATATAAATAGTAATATTTGTATGGATTTATCGATTGTTTTAGTGGTATGTTATTTAAAGTGAATTCAATGAAGTATATTAAATAAATGTATTAAAAAAGGTGAAAATAATATTAATAATAGTAATAATAAAAATAAATGTTCTTTGTAGTAAAACTAGCTATCTAGGAGGGAGTTGAACTCAAGACCTCCTAGAAGTTAGGCTAGTTGGTTTCCATGTGTGCTAAGTGGTTTTCTTGAAAGCTATTTGTTGAAAGTTCTTGTTATGTTTTCCTTCGAAGTTATTTTTAATTAAATTCATTTAAACTTTGTTAAGTGCTTACGGGAATAATTGGTTTGATTTTTCAACCAACTATGGAAGTTGGAGAAGTTGCTTCCCGTAAAGCAACTCCTCCAACCACATAGTTGGAGGATAAATGTTTGAAGACTTTGTGTGAGGGAGAATAATTTTTGGAAGATTTGTTTTCTTTTGAGTTGTCTGTAATTGATTTCTCCAAAAAATTTTGGTGAAAGTTTATGTGAGTTTGAGAGTTTTTGGACTGCTAGGAGTTGATTGCTAGAGGAAGATTTCCAGAAGGATATCTACTCAAGGATTGAAGCTTTGCAAAGATTATCCAGTCAAGGGAAAAGGATTCTCTGTAGGACCCAAGGTAGGGTCTAAACCGGGAAGAATCTCCATTCTTCCTCTTTGTGTATGGATGTGTCCTCTATGTGTTGTGATATCTATGTAAAATTCAGAATCATTATGTTCTACATATATATATGTTGTGCCTGTATTAGTGATTTGGAGTTTGGGATTGTGTTTAATTATTTTTCCATGGTTGTATGTGTAGACACCTAAATTTGCTTACATAATTTAGTAATCATATTTAGTCTTTTCCTAGGACATCTTGTTAATTAAATATTATTTATTTAATTAATTTATGTCATCTCCTAGTTAATTAATTTAATTAATTAACTATAGCCCAATTAATTATCAAAATGACAAACCTATAGTCTGATAATTAATTAAATCCCTATTCCTCTATTAATTTAAATGGATACTTTTATCTAAATAAATTAATTCATAAATACCCTTTTCCTCCCACTTGGAATTAAATAAAATATTTAATTCTAAATCCCCCTATTAGCTAATAATCCATGCTTAGCTAATAAATCCTCCACTCATTCTCTCTCCTCCCATCACATCTCCCTAATCCTCCACTTACCAAGCCTAATCACCTCTTAAGCATGTGCACAATCATAATCCAAGATTAAAAAATGCTAATCCACCCCAAAGTCAACCCCTTATGACATCACCTCCACATCCTCCAATGAGAAATCAAAAGCCTCTTACACCTCTTACACACTTGTCCCCTCTCACACCTTCCAAAGGTGCCTCTCCTTCCATCCTCCCCCATTGTGACACTTGTCACAATGCTATGCATTTGAGAAAGCACAAATCCATGTGCTCTCCCTTGGATGCATCTCCACTGTTGCTCATATCCCTTTTGCCCCTTAATCTCCAGCATCCGTTTCACCCACCTTTCTATAAAAGAGAAGCTCTCCTCCTTCATTATCATCCACCATTGAAGCAAAGTTATCATGCCATTTTCTCTATTGAAGCTTGAGCATAGCATTTGAGAACACATCCAAATCTTTGGACAAATCTTCTACATCTTGGAGGTTTGCTTAAGGGTTTTTATATTGCTTTTGAGTTTGTTTGCTTCCATTTTGTAGGTCTTAGCATAAATGTTTATCTCATTTGTTTTGTTGAATGTTTAGTTTACCTTGCATTCTTTAGCACTACATTTTAGGTATTACAGTATGTATATGATTAGTTCTACATTTTTAGGAGGTTGTAGGGTCCTTATCATTTCCCTTGTATCTCCTTTCTTATCTAGAATGTCCATGAGTTATTTGAGGCTTTAGAACTTCTGTTTCAAACCTACAGTTTCATATTTATTTTTGCAATGCTTTTATTTGCCTAGGTCTAGAACAAATTTATTAGATAGATAGGATGGATTTATGAGCTATTTCTAAAGGGAAACTGGGAGATCTCAAATGGGTCATGCTCAGATTAGGCAACCATAGTTCCCATAATGCCTAGTTTTACCCGCAAGTCAAAGTTGACAGTCGTATTTCATCATTTCTGGCAGTCGGTTTAGTGATGACCGAGTCAGTTTAGTGATGACCGAGTCAGTGTAGTGATGATCAAGTCAGTTTAGTGATGACTGAGTAAGTTAGTGGTGACCGAGCAGACTGTATCAACCGAGCAGATTAGTGTTAACCGAGGAAAAATAGGCTTTATACAATTATAACATTAAAGTAAAAGTTTACGTACTTAATTTCTTATACTTTAAGTTATACTTGTATAAAGGGTTTAGGTACCTTCTGAGATGATTGAGATAGATTCTAGATTCATAGGAGTTAAGATGCAACTTCTAATTTTGAGATTTCTTAAAAATATCAGACTTAGTTATAATTTAGGCACGTGAGATTTTGTAGAGCATGGTGTTTTGGCATATGAAATTTTGTGCAAACTTTAAATATGTTCATTGCTTGTTTTTTTGGGATTATATGGTGCATTTAGATGCTTGAATAATGTTTAGGATGTGTTTTATGGATCAGAATTAGAGTTAGGGTTGTCCAATGGACTAGGACTACTCTAAGGCCTCCTAAATGTTCTCCAAACGTTCCTAAAACTTTCCTATTCTTTTCTATGCTTTGATTCTAGTTCTTGAAAGTGTTTATGATGTATTTTATTTGTGATGTGTGAATTTTGTATCACCTATGTACATTTTTCACTTGTTTTGTGGAGGTTATATGGTTTACTTATGATAGTTTTTCACTTGGCATAGACTTGAGTTTAGTTTATGAGGCTAGGACTCATCTCCGTGGCCTGTGTGCATGGGAGGGTTCCTTAGACCTATAAATGAGCCTTGGAAAGGTTGTACTTGTACATGTGAAAAATTTGATGTTTTTTTTTGAGATGTCTTGTGATAGACATTATTCCAATAGTTCCTGTTATGTATATGGCTAAGGTTAGGACTCACTCTGAGGGCTTGAGTGTGCAGGGGAGTTTCTTAAACCTATGAATCAGGACTTGGAAGTGTTATCTTGTATTTGTGGATTGTGATGGGGTAAGGGAATAGGAACCTTAAGTGAGTGGCTCACCATAGGTGCTGGAACCCTAAAGTGGTTGCCGGAGGATCCTATGGGTGGGTTTGTAAAAAGTGATAACCTTAAAAATTAACCTGGGAAGGGGGGATTCAAAAGATAATGAAAGAAAACATAATAATGGCCACACAGACCTGATTGGAGTACCGGGACCAGGGATAACTACCGGGGTGGATCCCTATTCATAAAGGGGGGACTGGGGTTACATGGTTGCCAGGGTGGATCCCAATAAAAAGGTTGTGTGATGACACTCACTTAGGTGGTCTCTTAGAAACTTAACCTTGATGTTATAACATGATGATATTTTTATGTGTCTTATTCTCTTTGTTTTGAGTCTTGGATTTATTGGTATTTAAGACTTAGATTGCCTTAAGGTCTTGAGAGTACCTTGGTTCTATCTCCTAGCACGGGGGGGTGGAACTTTACCAGTTTCACATGGTTGGGTGGAAAATCTCTTTCGAGGTATGGTTCATGGTTCGTGTCATGGCTTGGATCTTGAGTTGTTCAGTGGTGAAGATTCTGTTCTTGTATCATGTATCTCTATCTTTTGTTATCAAGATGTAAAGATGTATTGTAATCCCTTGAGAAACTTGATGTAATTATCTTTCTATATGCCTTCAGGCAATGTGTAGTAACTATAATTATGTTTGTAAAAGGAAATTGTAAGAAATAAGTTATGTATAAGGGAAGGGTAGAATTATGAATTTGAAAAGGGGATTGAATATGGTTAAATCAATGAGTAATTCCTACCTTATATCTCTTGTGAATTTTTAAATGTAAATTGTAAGTAATGGTAATGTAATTATTTATGGATGTAAAGTTCTTTAAAAGGAAACTTGTTTTGATATATGGTTAGTGAAAATATATGCTAAGAGTTCAAGGGTATCTTTAGGTGAAATAATAAGGGAAAAAGGAAACATGTATGTTATTTAAAGTAGTAATGAGGTGTGATTTCTTAAGTGTATAGTTCAATGTGAGTAATGTATGATTATTCAAACAAGGTTTTAAGCTCAATTCTTAACTAGACTTATACAAGGTTATAGATGATGATTTGTGGAAACTTATGGAAAAAGAAAGATTTATTGAATGGTTTGTGTTGGTTATCAATATATGGTTAAGTAATTTACACTCCTATTATGATCTTAAGCGAAAATGGATAGTGAGGTCTTTTAATGGAAAGCTTATTTATGTATTGTTAATGCAATTGAGTTGTGCGTAGATAAGGTTAAGGAGTAAACAAACAAGGGAATGAACTTCATTTGATTAAGTAGTAAAAATTTAGTGCTTGATAACGGCAAATTAATTCATTAAGGGAACCTTAAGGAATGTACTTGTGAATGGTAATGATGATATGTTAGAAAGTTAAAAAAAAAATTGTTAGTTGTAATTTTAGGTCATAGACTTGGTTCCTTATGGGTTCCCTGGCGGGGACATTATAGAGGTTGCATGAGTGAAGATTTATTTTGTTTGGAAGCTGACAGTTTTTATGTAATTGTGAAATATTGTGTAACATGTGAAGGTTTGTATTTTGTAATTGGTTAAGCCTTGTTGGCCAAATCATTTGTAATTATTTGAGTGTGGTATAAAGGAAGAATTATTTTCTTTATTGTAGTAAGAGAGTGTATAAGGAATTGCGGAATTGAGCAATATATGTTGTGAGAGGATATACAAATTGCAGAGATTTGATATTGAGATCTGGTGAAGCAGTTGGTGCGGTTTGGCATAGACAAAGGAGAAAAGATAAGTTGTTGAGATCAGTAATTATTTGGTATTATTATGTTTGAGTAATACAAAGATCAGTTGGATAGTGTGTTCAGTGATCTTTCCCTTGAAGCTTTTTAGACAGTGGGTCCTTCTGTCTTCTATAACCTCTAATCGGGTTAGAATCTTTTAACAGGGATTCAAAGTCTCCTAACAGGAACTCGTATGTACTGAATGTATTTCATAAGGCTCTTAACAAAGTCTATCCTCTCACAAGGAATTTCTATGTTTGTACATCTTTTGTGGGCATCATTCCCACCGGGGTTTACTCTCTAATCAAGAGGTTCCCTAGTCAACATATCTTGTGTTATTGTGTTGCCGTGTATGTTTATCTTTCTATGGATGTTGTTTATATTGATTACATGGTTGAAATTTGTTAATGGTGATAAAAGTTGTATTTATCTGATAACTGATTCACCCCCCTCTCAGTTATCTTGGTGGACTTTACTTTCTAACAATTGGTATCAGAGCAACGGGTCCTTGAAGGAAAAGTTTAACAACTTAAGGAGATCCATGGAAAATCATTTTAGGAAAGAAAGCCCTTGTAATACCCCAAAAATGGGCTATAAGTTCATTAATCTCCTACATCGACATATCAAACGAAATCGACACCAAAGTCCTAACCTAAGGCACATCTGAACATCATCAAATCCTAATTGATTATCTCAAATTTTGCATCAGGGAATATTCTTAGTAATATTCCTATTTATCCTAATTATCTTTGATTTAATGATTATTTGGCGATAAATCCTATTTATCCTAAAGTTTGATTAATTGAATATTTTGAATATTTAATTAATTAGATTTAATACTGCCACTTAATTATTTAATTGAATTTAATTATATTTATTCCTAATTATTATTATTTAAATTTGACAATAAATCAAGATTCCTATCATTAATTGATTAAATTCTTATTTAATTAATTAAAGCAAGTTGTCATATTTAATGATATTATTTTGGAATAAAAGTTTGATTTTAATAATTGTTTAACCCATAAATCAATTGTTTTATTTTTAAAATCAGTTAAGTTGGAAATAAATCACTTTATTTATTTATTTAATTCATAATTATTATGCACATTCAAAAAGCAGTTAAACTTGAAATCAGAAAATCAATTCAAGTTGTTTTAAAAATAAACTCAACTCTGATTTGAGTTAAAAAACTATTTTTGCATGCTTTTGCATGATTTTGTGAATTAATTATCTTTTATTCTTTGATAAACTCAAAAATCAACTTGTGTTTATCCGAGTGATTTATGGCTTTTTCCATGCATCCCCAAAGCCCTGGATTTCTATAAAACCAAGGCTCAACTCTTCAATCTCATATCTCATAATTTGCAAACTTATGCTGGCGAATTGATATTTGAAGAATTGGAGCTTCTTTGCGAATCAACAACTTTGTGAGATCATTCATATTTTAGTATATCATTGTAGCTTATTTTGCATATCATTTTTTCATATAGAATAGATTCATATTAGATTTTTCATATTATTGCATAGAAAAACCCAAAAATATAGATTAATTTGCATTCATTACTTGATTGCTATCTTGCATTCAAATCCTTCGTTTAGGTGTCGTCAAGGTCACTGATCTCAGTCCAATCTGAGAATACATACTCGCATCTACTAGAAGGTTGTAAATCACCTGGTTAGTTTAGTTTTCATTTCATTGCACGATTTCAATTTTTGCTAACCTCTAATGTTTTACTGAAGTGTTGTGTCTACAGCTAGGTATAAAATTCACACACACATTTCTGGCGCCCACCGTAAACTAAACTAACTAGGCAATTTACTGCCTTCTAGTAGGTGTGAGTATGTATTCTCAGATTGGAATGAGATCAGTGACCTTGACGACATCTAAACGAAGGATTTGAATGCAAAATCTAGATATGAATTAGATGCAAATTAATCTATTTTTTTGGTTTTTCTATGCAATTATGATGAAAAATGATATGAAATCTAGTCTATATGAAAAAATGTTATGCAAAATAAGCTACAATGATATACTAAAATATGAATGATCTCACAAAGTTGTTGATTCACAAAGAAGCTCCAATTCTTCAGATATCAATTCGCTAGCATAAGTTTGCAAATTCTGAGATATGAGATTGAAGAGCTAAGCCTTGGTTTTATAGAAATCTAGGGCTTTGGGGATGCATGGAAAAAAGCCATAAATCACTCAGATAAACACAAGTTGATTTTTGAGTTTATCAAAGAATAAAAGATAATTAATTCACAAAATCATGCAAAAGCATGCAAAAACAACTTTTTAACTCAAATCAGAGTTGAGTCTATTTTTAAAACAACTTGAATTGATTTTCTGATTTCAAGTTTAACTGCTTTTTTTGAACGTGCATAATAATTATGAATTAAATAAATAAATAAAGTGATTTATTTCCAACTTAACTGATTTTAAAAATAAAACAATTGATTTATGGGTTAATCAATTATTAAATCAAACTTTTATTCCAAAATAATATCATTAAATATGACAACTTGCTTTAATTAATTAAATAAGGATTTAATCAATTAATGATAGGAATCTTTATTTATTATCAAATTTAAATAATAATAATTAGGAATAAATATAATTAAATTCAATTAAATAATTAAGTGGCAGTATTAAATCTAGTTAATTAAATATTCAGAATATTCAATTATTCAAACTTTAGGATAAATAGGATTTATTGCCAAATAATCATTAAATCAAAGATAATTAGGATAAATAGGAATATTACTAGGAATATTCCCCGATGCAGAATTTGAGATAATCAATTAGGATTCGATGATGTTTAGATGTGCCTTAGGTTAGGACTTTGGTTTCGATTTCATTTGATATGTCGATGTAGGAGATTAATGAACCTATAGCCCATTTTTGGGGTATTACAGCCCTAAGTTTGATGGAGTAAAATATGACAGTTGGAAAGAAAAGATGAAGACACATTTGTTATGTTTAGGACCAGGATCCTGGTTAATCACAAAGAATGCGAAGACTATCATTGAAGAAGAAAAAATTAAAGAATGTACTAATGAGGAAAGAGATATGTTCATGTGTAACATACATTCCAGAGAAGCACTCTTGTTAGCACTTTTGGAGAATCAATACAATCAGGTAAAATATCTAAGGACATCTCATGAAATTTGGTTTGCTTTACAATCTACTTTTGAAGGTGATGTACATGCAAAGAGAGTCAGATTACATAATTGGATATGTGCATTTGAAGATACAGGAATGATGGAAGATGAATTTGTTATAAGTTATATTGGTAGAATGTCAGATATTGTTGCAGGTATCAAATCTTTTGAAGAAAATAAGACTAAGAATGAAGTGATACAAAAGATTATAAAGACATTAACTCTTGTATTTAAGCATACAACGTAGATGATTGAACAAGTTATACCATGTACTAAGAACTTTACTAGAGAAACTCTTCTTGGAAGACTGGAAGCAACAGAGATAAGCTTGAGACAGTTGGGAGATCTACCTAGAATTGAGACAACATTCAACGCACTTAGTGTTCACCCTACCTTGTTAAGAAACATTAGTGTAAGTGGAGACTATGCTAGTGGCAATGGATCTAAGACCGAAAAAGATAGAAAGATTGAAGAAGTAATTGCCTTGCTTGTGAAAAGAGAACCTAAAGGTAATAAAATCTTTAAATATTGGACTTGTCAAGAATATGGTAATTTTGCATCTAAATATCCTAAGAGAGTAAAGAAATATACGTAGAACTTTAAACATATAAGATCTAAAGAATGTTACTATGCTAATGATGAAGAATTTGAGGCTAGTATTGAGAAATCCCTAAGTGAAAGTGATAATGAGAATGATGATATAGGATCTGTAGAAATAAAAGAAGAAAACTCTGAAATTGAAGTTAGAGAAGAAAAAGATTTAGTCTTCCAAGTAGAAAAGATATCTAATTGGATTATAAATAGTGGTTGTTCACATCATATGATTGGTGACATGAAGAAGTTTATAAAGTTTAACAATTATGATGGAGGAATTGTTAGAGTTGGAAACAATGCACCTTGCTTGATAAAAGGAATAGGATCTATTACTCTTGATGGAAAGACTAACACTAATGATGTTTATTTTGTAGATGGATTGAAACATAATATTTTGAGTGTTGGACAGTTAGTTGATAAGGGATATCAAGTTTGGTTTACTGAGAAAACTTGTTTGATCAAAGATAAGGATGGTAATTTAACTGGAACTAGATCAAGAACTAGAGGTAATGTATTTTAGTTGAACCCTGTAGAGATGACATGTTTGATTGCTAAAATTGATGACAGTTGGTTATGGCATAGAAGGTTTTGTCATATAAACTTTGATAACATTGTGAAAGTAAGTACTACACTTGGAGTAAGAGATTTGCCTAAGATTATGAAACCTACTAACATGATTTGCAAAGAATGTGTGATGGATAAGCAGAAGAGAAGTTCATTTTCGAGTAAGAAGTTTACATCAACAGAGAAGTTGGAAATTGTTCATACAGATTTGAGTGGTCCCACAAGGACTAGAGGATTCTATGGTGAAAGGTATTTTATGATTCTTGTTGATGATTTTACAAGAATAATGTGGATTGCATTTCTTAAAAAAAATTATGAAGCATTTGATAAGTTTAAAGTAATTAAGAACAAAGTTGAGAATGAATTTGGAATGAAGATTAAATGTTTAAGATTAGATAGAGGTGGAGAATTTAATTCAAAGGAATTTAACACTTTTTGTGAAGTGAATGGTATTAAGAGACAATTTTCAGCCCCTAGAACACCTGCACAAAATGGTATTGTAGAAAGAAGGAACATATCAGTAACTGAAGCAACAAGAGCTATGCTATTTGAGAATGATTTGGTGAAGATATTATGGAGAGAAGAAGTGAATACAACAGTATATACAATGAACATAGTACAAATTAGAGCAGACACAAACAAGACACCTTATGAATTATGGTTTGGACATGCACCGTCAATTAAGTGTTTTGAAATTTTTGGAAGTAAGTGTTATATTAAAAGAGATGATGACATTGGAAAGTTTGATCCTAGAAGTGATGAAGGTGTATTTCTTGGTTATTCATTGAAAATAAAAGCTTATATATATTTCAATAAAAGATATAAAACTATTGTTAAGAGCGCAAATGTTAAAGTTGATGAAAAATTCAAAATTTAGGAAAGAATGCTTGATTATGAATCAAATGAAGGAATTCGTCCTAGAATTGATCAAGAAAATATTGAATTATTTTATGAAACTAATAGTGATTTGCAGAATGAGAGTCACATTGAGGAAATAAGAGAAGAACCTAGAGCAGAACATGGAAGTGAAACAAGAACTGAGACAGTGACACCTAATAGGAATCTAGCAAGAAATCATCCCATTGACCAGATTATTGGGAGAATAGAAAAAGGAGTTCTAACATGAAATAAGGTACAAGAAGAAATATGCTTAATTTCTGAAATTGAACCTAAATCTACTGATGAAGCTTGTAAAGATGAAAATTGGATTAAATCAATGAAGGAAGAACTAGACCAAATTGAAAAGAACAAGACTTGGGAATTGGTCCCTAGACCTAAAGATAAGAATGTTATAGGAACTAAATGGGTATTCAGGAATAAGATGAATGAACAAGGAGAAGTTGTAAGGAACAAAGAAAGACTGGTATGTAAAGTATACTCACAGCAAGAAGAAATTGATTATGAAGAGACTTTTGCACCCGTTGCAAGAATTGAAGTGGTAAGAATGTTTTTGGCTTATGCAGCTTATACAAAATTCAAAGTATATCAGATGGATGTGAAGTTAGCATTTTTGAATGGAGAATTAGAAGAATAAGTTTACATTGAGCAGCTTGAAGGTTTTCCCTTAACTCATGTAGGAGACATGGTATGTAAATTGAACAAAGCTTTATATGGATTGAAACAAGCACCTGCAAGACTAGATAAGTATTTGATAAAATCGAGAATTTCTAAAGCCACAACAGATAGTAATTTATATCTAAAAGAAATTGAGAATGGTTTATTTATTATAGTTATCTTTGTTGATGATATTATCTTTGGTGGAGAAGATGAAGCTAGTGATAAATTTGCAGATGAAATGAAGACTGAATTTGAAATGAGCATGATTGGTGAGGTGAAATATTTTTTAGGATTACAAATAACACAGAACAGTGATGGAATTTTCTTATGTCAAACAAAGTATCTAAATGACTTATGAAAGAGATTTGGAATGGAAAGTTGTAAGCCGATTGGCACACCTATGGTAACTCGTCATAAGTTATCTAGCACAAATGAAACTCCCGCAATTGAACAAAAGAGGTACAAATCTATGATTGGAGGATTGCAATATTTAACTCATACAAGACCAGATATATCACATGCAGTTGGAATTGTTGCAAGATTTCAAGCTGATCCTAAAGAGTCACATTATGTAGAAGTAAAAATAATACTAAGATATTTGAAAGGCACAATGGATTATGGGTTATGGTATGAAAAATCTGATGACTTTACCCTATGTGCATTTACGAATGTAGATTGGGGAGGTAGTGTTGATGACAAAAATAGTACAAGTGGTGGAGAATTTTTTCTTGGAGAAAGATTGGTTTCTTGGCTAAGTAAGAAACAAAATTGCATTGCAGAGAGCATAACAGAAGCATAATATGTAGCAACGACAAATAATTGTAATCAGATAATATGGATGAAATAAATGTTGAAGGATATGTTGGAAACTGCAATTGAAGCAATTGTTGTATTGTCATTGATGTCAAACCTTAACTGGTAAGACTATTACTATTTAAGAAAGTACTATATCTATTTGAGTGTTGCTAAGGGGATAGGCAAGGTTGGTAACAACAACACCTAAGGAAAGGTTGAGTTATCTTGATACTTCAATGAGTAATTGATTATGTGGCTCAATGATAAGACAATGTATTGTTTATCTAAGTGAGAATGAAGAATAAACTGGTAGGCTTAACCGAGAAAAAGTGAAGAAATCTACTTTAAGCCATGTGTTTTTTGTGTCGACCAAGCTAGTATATGCCTAGTAAAATCAGTGTTGACCAAACACCAGTTGATTGTTGAGGAAGATAGTGTTAGCTGAGAAAATATTTTATGTGGTGACCGAGCTTTCTAGAGAAGACCAAGAAGTTGAGCACAGTATTGACCGAGCGTTAATATTTTGCATTTGAGGAAGAATTCAGATTTCCAACCGAAATCATTGAATTCTTGGATTATGTAAAACATGTTGAATTTATTTATTGATTGTATGAAAGCATTTAATGCACTGTAAAATGTTTTATTGTAAATCTTTAAGAGATTTGAGATATTTCTAGAAGGATAGACAAAGAACATAATGTAGGATGGATTCAATGAATCTGATCTAACCCTAAGATCTATGAAGGAGATTAAGCGGCAAAAGATGTATTGACCTAGTATTAAGGAAACCTAAGTGAAAGGTTGTTGTAAGAAGTGGATGCTAGAAGTATTGTTGATGTTGTTAACTATCTAAGTAGAGAAGGCTGAAGGAGAAGTGTTGTGATTGCTTGAAGAGGGTTTCAAGTAGATCAGTGATGGAGATGGAAAAGGTTCATAGTTAGTAAGCCAACATATGTGTATGGAATTGGGTCTGATATTTGCAAAGTGAGTTGTATGTTTTTCAAATCAATACTACTGCTAATTTCTAACCATTGTAACAGTCAAAATCCTTTTAACAGAGGTTGACCTAACAGTCATAGGTATAAATCCTTTGAACAAGGTTGCTTTCTAATGGAGTGTATGTAAGTCCTATAACAAGGCACACTTTTAACAGAGTGGTTTAAATCCTTTAATCGGGTCACACCTCATAGTGTGTTGTAACCTTTGACAGGGTTGGCTTTTCACCGAGCTCACTTCAGAAGAGTGAACATAATAGTAACATGTTACAAAGTGGTTTTTCCCTAATTGGGTTTCCACTATAAATCCTATTGTTGATACTTGTGTGAATGTTTTGGTTTGAACATTTCTATGTTTTACAAGTTAGATGTTATTGGATAAGTGGACTGCATTGTTATATGTTTCTGTTATGCAATTAGTAATGACCAAGTAGGTGTTGGTTATTAGATCTGATTTGTTGAAGAGTTTAAAGTTTTTTTTATACATCTGGACCTGAGAACAACTGATTCACCCCCCTCTTTGTTGTTCTAAATCATATTAACAAATGGTATTAGAGCTGTTGGTGCTTACAGAGAACAAGTTTGAAGGTACTTGAAGCAAATGATAAAGATGTATAAGAAGGAGGTACCAAAGCTGAATAAGGAAAAATTTCCTATATGGCAAAGCTTGATGAAGCTACATCTGGCTAGTATTGGTGATTCTGCAAAGTATTACATTGAGCATGACTATGTCACACCTATTGCACCTCTAACTGCTGAGGAAATGAAATCTAAATAAGAGCACAACCAAGAAATGTTAGAGATTGTGTCTACCCTAAGTTATCCAGAATTTGAAGACATCAAAGACTGCAGTATTGCAAAGAAAATGTGGGACACCCTTGCAAACATTTATGGCGGTGATGTAAATGTGTTGAGAGCAAAATCCGAGAGCCTAAGAGGTAAATTTGATGAAATAAGAATGCAAGAAGGTGAGAATATTGCACAATTTGTGGTAGAATAAAAGAAGTTGTAAATGCTATTAGAGGAGCAAATGGAACTATTGAGGATGAAACTATAATAGGAGAAGTATTGAGAACTCTGCATCCTATCTATGCAATCAAAATTTTTGCAATTCGGGAATCTAGATGTAACTCTCCTAATGCTCTTACTTTAGAAAGTTTGGTTGGTAAGCTTACTGCTTTTGAACTTTCTAACTATGATAACTTCACTGTTGGTAGTATTGAATCTACTTTTAAGTCACAAATGGTTCTGAATAAGTCAAAGAAGGAAAAAGAAAGATTCATCAGTGAAAGTGAAAGTGAAAGTGATAGTGATAGTGGCACATTTGATGAAGAAGTTGAGGATCTAGAAGCTCTTATGGCTAGAAGACTGAAAATTGGAAAAGGAAGGTACAAAGGTAAACTCCCTATTATATGTTTTTCATGTAATAAAGTTGGTCATATAGCTGCTAGATGTCCTGACAGGGATAATAAGGATGAAGAAAGAGACAACAAGCATAAAAAAAAAAGAGAAGATAGAGGTTACCAAAGATACAAGGACTACAAAGGGAAAGGTAAGAAATCCTGCTACATTGCCGAATAAGAGACTAAAACTGATAGTGATGATTTTGAAATTGAAGTTGTCTATGTTGCAAAGATGAATCTGATGAGGATGAGAAAACTGCATTGATATCTTATGTGAACAAAAATGATAAATGGATTATTGACAGTGGTTGTTCACATCATATGACTGGACATAAGAGTAAGTTTGATACCTTAAATCATTATAAAGGTAGGAGTGTGAAATTTGGTAATGATGCACCATGTCTTGTTAGAGGAAAATGATTGATTAAGCTGACTGATAAGATCACTTGTGAAAATGCTTATTGGGTCGAGGGTCTTAACTATAATCTGTTGAGTGTTGCACAACTTAATAACATTGGTTACCAAGTGGAATTTCATCACAGGAAGGCCAAAATATTTGATGCCACTGGTGAATTGATTGGAAGTGGAGAACAGAAAAGAGGTAATTTATTCTATCTAGACCTATCTGAAGAAACATGTATGATTGCACAACTTGATGATATTTGGTTATGGCATAAGCAACTATGTCATGTTAACTTTGATAATTTGGTAGAAATTAGCAAGAAAAAGAAAGTGAGAGGTCTACCTAGAATGAAGAAACCTGAGAATGTAATGTGCAAAGAATGTCAGTTGGGTAAGATGACAAAGTCTAGTTTCAAGAGCAAAACCTTTGCTTCTAAGAATATCTTAGATTTGGTTCATACTGACCTTTATGGACCGATGGGTATATAAAGCTATTATGGTGCTAGACATTGTATCTTGTTTGTTGATGATTATACCAGAATGATGCATGTAATGTTCTTAAAGGAAAAAATTGATGCTTTTCAAAATTTTAAGTGGTATGTGGCTAAGGTTGAAAAAGAGACAGGTAAGAACCCGAAGTGTTTGAGATCTGACTGAGGTGGAGAATTTACATCAAATGAATTTAATCTATTTTGCAATGATAGAGGGATCAAAAGATAGATGTTTGCACCTAGAACTCCTCCACAGAATGGTATAGCAGAGAGAAGGAACATATCTATCTTGGACTATGCAAGGACATTAATGATTGAAAATAATGTTGCACAGAACTATTGGAAAGAAGCTGTAAGTACAGCTATTTATACTCTTAACCGAGTACAGATCAAAAAAGGTACAAATTTGACACCTTATGAATTATGGCACGGGTATGCACCAAATGTAAAGTACTTTAGAATTTTTGGAAGTAAGTGCTACATATTAAAGGATAGTAGAAATGGAAAATTTGATGCTAAAGGTGATGAGGGTATATTCCTAGGCTATTCCACAAAAAGTAAGGCTTATAAGTGTTTGAATTCTAACACTAACAAAATTGTGGAAAGCATGAATGTCAAAGTTCATGAGTATGCAGAGAAAAATGAAGCTGATAGTAACAGAGAACCAGAAGATTACAGATCTTTTGTGTATATAGAGGAAGAAGAGGCAAGTGACAAACCTGCACTTGATGCTGAGTCTCAGGTAAGCAATGCCAAACATCAGGATAATAATGCCAAGAGAGAAGAAGAACATGCCGAGAGAGAAGAAGAACATGCCGAGCGACAGGAAGAAGCTGCTGAGTATCAGGAAGAGGTTGCCAAGCATTCAGAAGCTGAATCTGACAATCTTGTTGGTGAACCTAATGAAAAAAATGAAAGAAGAGCAAAACCTATTCTAGCACAATATGTAAGGAGACATCACAAGATTGAATAGATTATTGGAGATAAATATATTAGAATTTAGACCAGAAGCAAGGCAAGAGATCTAACATGTTTACTATTTGAATTTGAGCCTAAGAGAACAAAGGAGGCATTAGAAAATGAAGATTGGATAGAAGAAATGAATGAAGAGATATACCAGATAGAGAAGAATGATACCTAGACTCTAGTGCCGAGACTAGAAAATAAGAATGTCATTGGGAAAAAGTGGGTATTTCATAATAAGCTGAATGAACATGGTCAAATCACAAGAAACAAGGCTAGGCTGGTATGCAAAGGCTATGCACAAGAAGGAATAGATTATGGGGAGACATTTGCCCCTGTAGCAAGATTGGAAGGAGTCAAAACTCTGCTTGCATATGATGCCTACAAAGGTTTCAAGGTATACTGAATGGATGTTAAGTCTGCATTTTTAAATGGTATATTGGAAGAAGAAGTATATATTGAACAGCCAGAAGGATTTGTTGATCCAAACAGAAGACACATAGTTTGCAAACTGAATAAAGCACTGTATGGACTAAAGCAAGCTCCCAAAGCATGGTATGAGAGATTGCACAACTACCTAATACAGATTGGATTCTCAAGGACAAATGACACAAGCAATTTGTACATGAAAGATGAAGAAGGTAAAGGAATCTTGTTGGCTAAGATCTTTGTAGATGATATATATTTGGTGGACAAGATGCCTTGTGTAAGAAATTTTCAAATGAAATGCAAACTGAATTTGAAATGAGTATGTTTGGGGAGATCAAATTTTTTGTTGGTTTGCAAGTATATCAGATGGAGAAAGGAATTTTCATCACCCGGTCTAAATATGTTCATGAGATACTGAAAACCTTTGGTATGGAAGATTCAAGGCCAGTAAGTACTCCCATAGCTATTGGATAGGAGTTGTCTAAAAATGATGATGCTATAGAAGTTAACCAAACTTTGTATAGATCTATGATCAAAAAGCTACAGTATGTTGTACATAGTAGACCAGATATTGCATCAGCTGTTGGGATTGTGGAAAGATTCTCTGCCAATCCTAAGGAAACTCACATGATGGTGGTTAAAAGAATCATGAGATATTTAAAGGGAACTACTGACAATGGATTGTACTACAAGAAGCACGAAAAATTTGAACTGAGAGTATATACAAATGCTGATTGAGTAGGAAATGTAGATGATAGAAAGAGTACTAGTGGTGGAGCTTTCTTGCTTGGAAAGAGATTAGTTTCCTGGACAAGCAAGAAACAAAATTGCATTTCCCAATCTACTGCTGAAGCTGAGTATGTGGCTGCAATTGTGAATTGTTCAAATTTGATATGGATAAAGAAATTGTTGGTAGGCATGAAAGAAGAAATCACTGAACCAGTTGTCATCTTTTGTGACAACACAAGTGCTATCAATATCTCTAAAAATCCAGTGATGCACACAAAGACCAAACACATTGCCATCAAGTATCATTACTTGAGAGAACTGGTACAAGATAAAGAGGTCCGCATGGAATATGTGAATACCAAGGAATAATTAGCAGATATATTCACTAAAGATTTACCTAAAGAAGCTCATGAATACTTGAGAAGTCAATTAGGGGTTCTTCCCCTGACTGAGGCTGCCTAGTCAAGCTAGGAGCACTGTATCAAATGTGCTGCAAATAACATCTAACAAATTGATGCAGAGAAAGGTCACACTTTAGGAGCAGCCTAGAGTTGTGAAGAGCACAACAAAGTCAAGGATAAGTCATAAGCGAGATGATAGAGGGAGAAATATTGTTACTGAACTGAAAGGATGATATCTAGATCTACAGGATGTATGTTTTTGTTGTTGCTTTGGCATTTTTGTCAAAGAGGGAGATGATCACAAATGAATACACAAAATGAGAAGATCAAGATAGTGGGAGAAATTCAATGGATGGTCAAGCATGGTTAATTGATTCTGTATCAGAATGAAGCTAAGGATATTATAAATTTTTTTTTCTGATGGACAGATAAGTTTTTTGGATTGGTTGGTAACATGTGATATTCATATGGTGTTGCCATCAATGCCAAAGAGGGAGATTGTTGGAAACTGCAATTGAAGCAATTGTTGTATTGTCATTGATGTCAAACCTTAATTGGTAAGACTATTACTATTTAAGAAAGTACTATATCTATTTGAGTGTTGCTAAGGGGATAGGCAAGGTTGGTAACAACATCACCTAAGGAAAGGTTGAGTTATCTTAATACTTCAATGAGTACTTGATTATGTGGCTCAATGATAAGACAATGTATTGTTTATCTAAGTAAGAATGAAGACTAAACTGGTAGGCTTAACTGAGCAAAAGTGAAGAAATCTAGTTTAAGCCAAGTGTTGTTTGTGTCGATCGAGCTAGTATATGCCAAGTAAAATCAGTGTTGACCGAACACTAATTGATTGCCGAGGAAGACAGTGTTAGCTGAGGAAACAGTTTATGTGGTGACCGAGCTTTCTAGAGAAGACCGAGAAGTTGAACACAGTATTGACCGAGCATCAGTATTTTGCATTTGAGGAAGAATTTAGATTTCCAGCTGACATCGTTGAATTCTTGGATTATGTAAAACATGTTGACTTTATTTATTGATTGTATGAAATCATTTAATGCATTGTAAAACATATTCTTGTAAATATTTAAGAGATTCAAGATATTTCTAGAAGGATAGCCGAAGAACATAATGTAGGACAGATTCAATGAATTTGATCTAACCCTAAGATCTACGAAGGAGATTAAGTAGCAAAAGATGTATTGACCTAATAGAGGTAGTATTAAGAAAACCTAAGCGAAAGGTTGTTGTAAGAAGTGGATGCTGGAAGTATTGTTGATGTTATTGAATGTTTAAGTAGAGAAGGCTGAAGGAGAAGTGTTGTGATTTCTTGAAGAGAGTTCTGAGCATATTAGTGATGGAGATGGAAAAGGTTCACAATCAGTAAGCCAACATATGTGTACAGAATTGGATCTGATATTTTCAAAGTGAGTTGTATGTTTTTCAGATCAATACTACTGCTACTTTCTAACCATTGTAATAGTCAAAATCCTTTTAACAGAGGTTGACCTAACAGTCATAGGTATAAATCCTTTGAACAAGGTTGCATTCTAATGGAGTGTATGTAAGTCCTATAACAAGGCACACTTTTAATAGAGTGGTTTAAATCCTTTAACCAGGTCACACCTGACAGTGTGTTTGTAACCTTTGACATGGTTGACTTTTCATTGAGCTCACTTCAGAAGAGTGAACATAATAGTAACATGTTACAAAGTGGTTTTTCCCTAATTGGGTTTCCACTATAAATCCTGGTGTTGATACTTGTGTGAATGTTTTGGTTTGAACATTTCTGTGTTTTACAAGTTAGATGCTATTGGATAAGTGGACTGCACTGTTATATGTTTTTGTTATGCAATTAGTAATGACCGAGTAGGTGTTGGTTATTAGATCTGATTTGTTGAAGAGTTTAAAGTTTTTTTTATACATCTAGACCTGAGAACAACTGATTCACCCCCCCTCTTTGTTGTTCTAAATCACATTAACAGGATATTGGAATAAAATTTGATGAACCTGTTGTTATACACTGTGATAACACTAGTACAATAAGTATGTCTAAGAATCATGTATTGCACTCTAAGATAAAGCATATAGAAATAAAGTATCATGTTGTAAGAGAGAAATTTCTAGAGAAAGAAGTCATACTTGAGTATATAAGTATAAAAGAGTAGATTGCAGATATATTTACAAATCCCTTACCTAAACATACATTTGAGTATTTGAGAGGTATGCTTGGGGTTATGCCCCAGCCTACTTTTGAGAAGTGATGTAGATTGTTGCATCAGTCTAGTGGTATATGAGCTCTATCTTTTTTGGACTGGATCTTGGTACTTCCTCTATGAGGGAGTATGTGTGTTTTTGAGCTGAGTCATGAAGGACTCTAGTGAATGTATTTTTTGAATAATGTCTTTTAACATTGAGGTTTTAGATTGACATATTAATGCTTACTTTTGTCATTGATGTCAATGGGGGAGAATGATACATGAAAAAATCATCTATTGAAAATAAAAAGAAAGAGAGAAAAGAGGAGTAAAAATAAAAAGGAGAAAAGAAGGAATATAAAAATAAAAAATAAAAATAAAAGAGAGAGAAAAAGGAATAAAAAGTAGAGAAAGATACAAACATCTGCTAGAGGAGATGAAGCAATATAAAATGGAAAAACCTGAAAAAATTTGATTGATGAAGAGGATGCAAAAATATTGAAAGAGTTGATTGATGAAGAGAATTTGAAAAAATTTCAGAGCAGTAGCGTTACAGTTTGGTATTTATGGAACTTGGATGTTTTTTCATCTATTTTGCCATCAATGCCAATGGGGGAGATTGTGAGGAATGAATGTTGAATATTTCCTATGGGGGAGTATTCAAAGTCATTTTGTAGCAGTTGTATATTGCATTCATGATTGTGGTTTTCATTGATGTCAACACAGTGATCTACTGGAAATTAGCAGAGAAGCAGATAGTGTTTGAATTAGCACACGTGGAGTATTGAAGATCAAGCTATGCAAATTTGAGGATTTACTCTGTATTGTGTCCTGAGATCATGGTCAAGAGCATGTATGAAAATTCAATTATTCATGACAGTTATGTGTAATTCAGTGGAAGCAATATTCAGGCAGTGTTCTTGAGAAGCGACTTGTGGAAACTGGATGATATCTCCTAATCAAGATATAATCTAGGCATGCAAAGTTTTACATTTGATGATGATGTAGTGGCATCCTGGCTTCTTGATCAGTTCCTTGTGATTTTCTGACACTTGGTTAAGGAGGTGGATGAGTTCGGTAAAGACCTACTTTTACTTAGTTATTTGGGTGATAGTTCTCGGTCGAAGTTTGTTTCGCTTAACCAATGGAGCTCAGTGATCTTGGTGGTGATTTTCAATTTGAAGTTCTAGTGGAGCTTGATTGATGATGGTCACTCGGTGACTTGGTGTTTTGTTGCTCGGTGCTCGGTTACTGACAAGGTCTCAGTGTTTATGACTGTTGCTCGGTCGCTGAAGTGGCTTGGTCACTGGAGGCCTCAGTCATTGAAGGAAGCTTGGTAATTGAAGGAGACTCGACATTTTTGGTGCTCAATAATGCTTGTGAAGCTCAATTGGTGTGCTTGCTCGATATGTTTCATGGCACTCAGTCGTATGGCTTACCGACGGGTGTTCTTGGAGATTTGGGAGGCTGACTTGGTGCATTTATTATTGGTAGCTGATGTCACATTATCCTATATGGATATGGAGGCCGACATGTTGAATTTAATTATTGTAAGGTTGTTTGAGAGCTGACTTGTATTGCATTTAATATTTGTTTATAGGAGTTAATTGTTTCATCCAGCTGACTTGTGGCTGAGGATTAGTATTTATAGGATGTTTGGGTAGTTGTTTAGGGCAGAGGAGATCATATTAGATCAGATTAGAAGTTTTGATAAAAAATCTAGGGGATTCAGGTAAGGGAAGTTGTGGAAAAGATCTTGTGAGGTCTTGTAGAACAGATTGTTATTTGATAGTTTGTAATAGTAGAGCTAGTGGTTTGCATGCTTGGAGACAAGGAGATTGCTTGGTGGCTTGTGAGCACAAGTTCATATCTGCCTTAGGGTTTCTATCAATTTCTAATTTGTCTCAGAACTGGACTACCTGGTGTTGGATTGGATCTTGTTAATCTTTTAGAATTACTGTAGTTTGTAATTGGCCCTAACCCGGAAGGCCTTACAACTAGGCATGTTAATGGAAAATTTGATATTGAGCATATCTTGTTGTGTTATTCCATTGTGTTCTTGATTGGCTACAAGGTTGGACTGTCCTTAATTGGATCCACCATCCTTGACTGCATCAGGTGGTATCAGAGAAGAGTTGATCTTGTTGAGCGAAGGTTGACCTAGCAAGGCTGATCTTGCAAAGTTGATCTTGTGGGAGAAGAGATTGTATGATCTGGGTTGCAGATCCGTGGTACTGAACTTGTGGAATCTTGACCTAGTTGTTGGTGCAAGGTTGTAGGTTGCAATCTAACTTGCATGCAACTTGGAGGTTGTCACATGGTAGTTGGTGTAGGGTTTTTTTTGCAGAGGGTTTTCTTATCTTTGGAGATGCCTTCGAGAAGATTGGACCTTGGTGTGATTGCAGATCTTTGTGTTATGGTGGAAGCAAAGATTTATGAGAGGTTTTCTTAGTGGGAAATGGATTTGTTGAGCCGTGTGGAGAATCGGGTTGATAACCTTGTGAAGGGAAGTGTTGTTGAGCTTTGTAAAGCTTACCAGAGTTGGGACATGCCAATCCAGAAGAAAGTTATTGGGCATGTTAGAAGACTAGTCTAAGAGAGAAGACATCTTACTTGTGACAATATGGAGGTTGAAGAGGTATGTGAGATTGGTTTTGATGGTCAGTAGGTGGATTCTGCCATGAAACCTACAGAGCAACTTGTGGCTATTGCTGAGTTACCTATGCTTGCTGATGATGTTGTTGACCTTGTTAAGACTGGTGAGGAGATTGGTTTTCATGTTTAGTCAGTTGTGCCTGACATTGAGATTGCAGAGCATCTGGTTGTGCCTGGTCAGATTGTTGTAGATAAGGAGTTACCTACTGTTGAACACCTTTGTGATGATGGTGTTACCGAATTGCTTTTGTTCGGTGTTGAGATGTAGATGTTGTTTACTGGTTACGGACTTGAGTTACTAATTGACAGTAATGAGTCTTGTGATGAGTTGAAGGTTCAGTTTGTTCTTGTTCTTGAACATGCTGATTGGTTGAGTTGCATATTGGTTCTCTTTCCTGTGATGGAGTGGAAACCTTTGGTGAAGATGAAGTGGAGTTAGTGTTGTTCAAATGTTCCATTTGGTGAGAAAGTGTGGGACACACTTTTCTTTGTACCTCGGGAGTCTAATGTAGTGGCATCCTGGCTTCTTGACCAGTTCCTTGTGATTTTTTGGCACTTGGTCAAGGAGGTGGATGAGTTTGGTAAAGACCTTCTTTTACTCAGTTATTTGGGTGATAGTTCTGGGTTGAAGTTTATTTCACTTCACCGATGGAGCTCAGTGATCTTGGTGGTGATTCTTAGTTGGAAGTTTTGGTGGAGCTTGGTTGATGATAGTCACTCGGTGACTTGGTGTTTTGTTGCTCAGTGCTCGATTACTGATGGGGTCTCAGTGTTTATGACTATTGTTCGGTCATTAGAGGACTTAGTTGTTGAAGGAAGATCGATCATTGAAGGAGACTTGAAATTTATGGTGCTCGGTAATGCTTGTGAAGCTCAGTTGGTGTGCTTGCTTGGTATGTTTTCTGACATTCGGTAGTCTGGCTTACCGATGGGTGTTCTTGGAGATTCGAGAGGCTGATTTGGTGCATTTATTATTGGTAGCTGATGTCACATTCTCTTATGTGGATTTGGAGGCTGACATGTTGAATTTAATTATTGTAAGGCTATTTGAGAGCTAACTTGTATTGCATTTAATATTTGTTTGTAGGAGTTTTTCATCTAGCTGACTTGTGGCTGATGATTAATATTTATAGGATGTTTGGGTAGTTGTTTAGGGTAGAGGAGATCAGATTAGATTAGATTGGAAGTTCTTACAGCAGATCTGGAGGAATCAGATAAGGGAAGTTGTGGAAAAGATCCTGCGAGGTCTTACAGATCAGATTATTATCTGATAGTTTGTAATAGTAGAGCTAGTGGTTTGCATGCTTGGAGACAAGGAGATTGCTTGGTGGCTTATGAGCACAAGTTCAAAGTTGCCTTAGGGTTTCCATCAATTGTTGATTTGTCTCAGAATTGGACTAGCTACTGTTGGATTGGATCTTGTTGATTTTGGAGAATTACTATTATTTGTAATTGGCCCTAACCTAGAAGGCCTTACATCTGGGCATGTTAATGGAAAATATGATATTGAACATATCTTATTGTGTTATTCTGCTATGTTCTTAATTGGATGCAAGGTTGGACTATCCTTAATTGGATCCACCATCCTTGACTATGTCAGATGAAGATATTATGATAGTGACATGGATGTGACAACATGGTTAGAGGTCACACGAGTGAATTTTTATTTTTTTTGGAAGTTGACAGTTTTTATGTAATTATGAAATATTATGTAACGTATGAAGGTTTATATTTTGTAATCGGTTAAGCCTTGTTGGCATACTCATTTGTAATTATTTAAGTGTGGTATAAAGGAAGAATTTTTTTCTTTATTGTAGTAAGAGAGTGTATAAGGAATTACAAAATTGAGCAATATATGTTGTAAGAGGATATGCGAATTACAGAGATCTGATATTGAGATCTGGTGAAGAAGTTGGTGCAGTTTGGAATAGACAGAGGAGCAAAGATAAGTTGCTGAGATCAATAATTATTTGGTATTATTATGTTTGAGTAATACATAGATTAGTTGGACAGTGTGTTTGGTGATCTTTCCCTTGAAGTTGTTTGGACAATGGGTCCTTTTGTCTTCCATAACTCCTAACCAGGTTAGAATCTTTTAACAGGGATTCAAAGTCTCCTAATAGGGACTCATATGTATTGAATGTATTTCATAAGGCTCTTAATAGAGTCTATCCTCTCATAAGAAATTTCTATATTGGTACATCTTTTTTGGGCATCATTCCCATCGGGGTTTACTCTCTGATCAAGAGGTTCCCTAGTCAACATATCTTGTGTTATTATGTTGTTGTGTATGTTTATCTTTCTATGGTTTTTGTTTATATTGATTACATGGTTAAAATATGTTAATGGTGATAAAATTTTTATTTATCTGATAACTAATTCAGCCCCCCCCCCTCTCAGTTATCTTGGTGGACTTTACTTTCTAACACCTAATACATATGATGAGTTTGAGAAGAAGGATTAGAAAATTCAATCAATTATTTATCTCTAAAAGGGATACCATCTAATGAAGGTGAGGTGAAATTAACAAAATTATTATAATATCCTCCCCTTGCTCCAAAATATCCTCATAGTAGGGGTACATAGATTAGGAGATGGATCAAAATCACTCATTAATGATTCATCTATAGAGGGAAGATCATTAAAAGGAATAGAAGATAAATTATAATTAAGGTAATTAAAACCATATCAATATATTCTATCACAATATCATCCTCTTTCACCAAGGTACCCTCCTATACGAGGTGCATATTAAGAGAATAATCAACAACATCCTTCAATGGTTCATCCCAAATAGGAAGATCATCGAAAGAAGTGATATCTTCTTACATCCATATACACTTATGGATAGGAGTGTCCTTTAGAGAGGGATACAATGATATAAGGGAGGAGAGACACTATCAACTCTAGTAAATATATGAATTAAAACATAATCTAATTGAAAATAAAAAAGGGAAAAATACATGAACAATATGGAATTTTTTGTCTTTTTTTTCTTCAATGAATGCAAATACATAAGAAATGAAAATATCTATATATGCATGGAATGAAACAATACAAATTAAATGATTACTATTGATATGCATACTAATAAGATCTAAATATCTAAATTAGAATGGAAATGTCATCCCAACGTTCACCAAAATGTAACATAATAAGAAATAGGGTTCATTAGTTCAAATGGGAAAACTAGTGAAATTGGACTTATCTCCTATATTACATGAGAAGGAGGATGACTCACTAGGCTCAATAAGGATTAATAATAAAGTGGGTTCAATGATCCTTTGTTGTATTTGAGGGTTGAATGCATAAATGTGATTAAGAAATGCAATATCTAGGACAAAGTAAGAAAGAAGGTTGACTTTCAGCATACATGGACTAACATAGATCTGACAAACAAAATTTTCTATCAGACACGAAACCTAGAGATAGTATTGAACTAAAAATTCAATTTGGACTGAAGTTTGAGGGACCAAGTTAGTTGTGACAACTTTTTCTAGGACCAAGTCATAAGTGGAAACTTTTTTTTAGTATTTTTGCCCATTTTTAGTCTCAAATTATAGTCAGGGATCCTACACTATCCAAATCTAGTCATAGAATCAATGTCACCATTTTTTGCACACATAATAGAGATAAATTGTTGTGTAGAGAGGGGTTTTACCTCCATCAAACTATGGTTGAGGAATAAACCTTGAAATTAAAATGAAATATGCTTGAAAGGAAAACATGCTAATGTAAAGAAGAAGATAGATCTAAAACATAATTATCTTAAACTTTGACTTGTATAATGCTCATTTGAATGTGAGCACAAATGTTTATGCAATATCTTTAATCCACACAAAGACCCAAAAGGAAATAATGAAAGACATGCCTTGGACAATGAATGTTGTATTTTTCTATAATGATTTATATGAAGAGGGAGAATGACTTGAATTCTTCAATGGATGGATGCTTGTATTATGATCTTCTTCCTTGATGGTATTCTCCTCTACTTGGCTTTCAATGAGAGAGGTAAGTTTTCTTTCATGGAGAAGATTTCCTTGGAAATGCTTGAAATCCATTTAGAATGCTTGAGATTTAAAATTGTAGGAGAGAGCTTTAATTGATCTCTTGATTCTTTTGTTATCTTGTCTTATGTTCAAATTAAGAGAGGTGGGTTTCTTATATACCTATATCAAGAATTTTCAAAGCTTAAAACTCAAAGAGGACCAACGAGAATTTAGATTTACCACTTAACTGTTGAGATCTAACCCCAATTTAAATTTTGAGGCAAACATCAAGGATTGAGTTGTTAGTGGTGACTTGATCCAAGACCAAGTCAATTTTGGCAACTTGGTCCCATCAAAAGGCCTCAAAATTTTGTCTAGAGGTCTCAATAAGAGTGGAAAGGCTAGAATGATAATCAGAATCAAGGCTGGAGTAACAAAAATTAATGTGGTAGTCCATAAATGCTAAAATAGGGCTAGGCTAAATGAGAATTACATAGTGATGTAATTATAGGATGACACACTTATTTATATCGTTTCCATCCTAATTTACAATTAAATAAATTTTGATTTATTTAATTTCTAATATCTAATGTGTGGAGGAATTAATAAATTTTATTTATTAATTCTCTCCACTTAACTCTATTTCATTTTGATTTCCTCCTTCACTTAACTCCATTTTCTTTTCATTTACTCTCTACTTAACACTTTTACTTACTAATTGGATTTTCTAGTTAACTATATCATCTCTCATTACCAATTCTCTCCTCTCCACTTAACTTTGTCTCTTTCCCAGTTGTCTCGACTTGACTCCTCCTCTCATGAGATCATGGTTGTTGATCCAAATTGATCATATGTATCCAATCACCCTAAATTTTCCTTTAAATTGTCAATCAAAAGCCTCAATTCTGCTAATCTTCAATCTTTTACTCTTATCATTATCATTATCATTTTAGCTTTTAATTATGTTTATGCACTAAATTTATGAGAGAAATATTTGAAGAATGACAATGGAGGCTTGTCAAATCAAGCATTTGGTTTGCATTTTAATTGTTATTTTCATTTGAGTTAATTCTCTCTATTATGTAGATTAGGTTTTATTTACATGAAATTATGATATTCATAGCGAAATTTAGATTTTAAGTGTTTTTCCATGTTTTTCCTAGTCGATACAAGTACATTGCTTATTTATGTTTATATGTAATTCTCTTTTTGTAATTGTTAAAGATTGAAACTTGCACAATAGTTTCCTTGGGATTTTTTTGTACTTGGGTTCCTTTCACATTCTTTGTAAATTTCATATTTAGTTGACTCTTGGTTGTAATATGTGGACTATGAAGATATTCCTTTTGAGTGTTTTGATCAACCTTCTTGGTCATTGCTAAAATGAGAAGGAAATAAACTTTGCACAATTTTTTTTATGGGTTCCTAAGATATGAATATTGGATAAGGAATTTATACACAAACTCCATGGTTGTTTTATGTAAATGTTGGCCCTCGACCAAGGCTAAAAAGGATCAAGTAGAAGTGTAGGTGTAATAAGATCTAGGAGGTTAATCATTATAAAATACGAGTGACTCTAATCCACTCCTAAAGGTGGGATATTATGAAATCTCAATTCAAAGATACTAGAAGGTGTTAGGGACTCAATCATGTGCTCCAACCTCAATATCTTTTGAAGGACAAATATTGTGAAAGAAATGTGTTGGTACCTAAGAGGCTCACACCTAAATAAGGGCAGTCTAGAAGTAAAATTTGTATGGGACATGTTGTACCTTGTAAAACAACCTTTGAGACTTTAGAATCTAGATCTTCATGCTTGAGGGGAAAAGGAAAAGTGAGAAAGGAAAACTACTAAACAAAGCAATAGGGAAGGTGGAAAGTGCTAATGCAGAGATTTTGCAACACTTTGATCCATTCTAGAAGTATTTAAGGCCTCTTGGAATAGATGGAAATCTTTTCAAGAAGGAAGACATGATGCCAAAAACTATTTTCTAGAATATAATAGGACCCTACAAAGAGCAATGTTTTGGATTCAGACATAAATAGTTCCTACAAGGATCTAGCAAATGAACACACACCAAAATTTTTACAGCAACTAACCATTCTTGGAAATTAATTACTAGGGGTAAAATTTATCTTTTGTATGAAAGGCACATATAAGAATAAAAAACCCACATGATCCATATTTTATTAGATAAGTGGAAAATAAAAAGAACAAAATTAATAAACCAGACTTGCTACAAAAAAAATCAATAGATAACACATTGGTAATTAATGAAAAAAGGTGACATAGACATGTTTCCATAATTTATTAAAAGCAAACATGCTAAGGCCAAAAGACAGATCACATATTACAATGTTTTTCCCAAAATACATGCTCATATTTTACTATAAAACTATAAGTTTCTCCTAGCTTGGAAAGAAGAATTATAAATTCTAAAATCCCTTTACAATAGATCTGAGGCCTTTTATAGGAAAAAATCCCATGTTTTTGTGTGCAAATTTTGTTATTCCCAATCATGGTAGCTCTCAACAACTTCCCATGTTGTATATTTTTACATAAAAAACTATCATGTTTTAACAACATGGGTGCCAATTGTGCTAATTTCCCAAATAACATTGCTATCATAAAAAACAATCTATTTTTTTCCACTTAGGGTTATAATTTTATTTGATATGCGAAAATGTTTCCCATCTTCACAAATCTTCAAGGAGTATCCATATGGCCAATAAATGAACCTAGAAGTGAGCCCCATAGTCTTTGAAAGACAAAATAAGATGACCTAGACATGTGTTGCATGGACAAGCAACACTTACATCTTTTTCTCAAAGATGAGTTTGGAGTGCTTGGTGCCAACACGTGGTACAACAATGAGTGGTTTGGGAAATCAGCCCCACATGAAATAGGGATCAAGTGTCAACATGACATATTCCCCACATTATTTTCTTGTCCATGAAGTAGAGTCGTTGATGTTGAAAAGGTAGTCGAATGATTGACTAGTGTAGCGGGAGTCTACACGAGGGTAGAAAGTCTATGTAAGGAAGCTTATGTTATACTTAATGAAGGATACCAATGGATGATAAATTTTTTTATTTCATATCATAATAGGGGTCTCCTTGTAACCCAAGCTTTAAAAGACATTTTTTTATTTTTTTAAGTGTTTTTTTATTTGGTAATGTTTTTCATAGAGCTTTAATGTGGTATCCATGCTAGATTTCTATTGTGTAAGGCTTAATTCTTGATTTTGTTTCTTGTCCAAAAGTTTGGATTAGGATTCTTATATAACACATCAACTAAATAATCTAATAAAAAAATATTAATAATAATAATATTATATTTATAATAATGTATCACAATTATTGATTTCAATCTACAAAATATATTAACTAATAAACAATTGGTTTTGTCATTCACATGTAACTATAAACTCTTAGTTTCAATTTGATACACATATATTTGTAATATGGTTTAGAAAGATAGAAAATCACACTATTATATTTACTGCTTATAAAAGTGATAAAAATCGTCTATATAAAAAGATCTTAAAAATCTAATTTTAAATTAAAATAAATAATACTTAAAGTTGCTTGCTACATAACTTTCAAAAAAAAAGAAAGATAAATTCAGATATTTCTTAATACAATATCAAATCCATTAATAAAACATCAAAATAAAATAATAGTTAAGTGATTTGTGTTTTTATTGTTATTATGTTTTTTTTATATTATGTCCTTCAATCAAATCAAGGTATCTATTTATTAAAAACTTCCCTTAAAATCATTTTCTACTTATCATCTTAGTTTCAATTGATTTGTTATTCTTTGTTATCTCTATTTGAGCATTATATGTTGTCATTAGTATCAAATTGGATCAGTCAACTATCTAAGCTGATCAATCGGTAAAAGGAACATCAAGCTACAATATGCTAGTTAGTTGAACAAACAAACATTCACACCAAGCAATCACAAGGTAGTACTGAGAACTAAATTGAAACAAGTTTAACAGGGCACTAGAGTAGTTTTACTGAGCATCAAAGTAATCCGAGCACTGAGCGTCAGTAAACATCGAGAAACATACTGATGCAAGGGCATTTTGGGTCCTCGGTGAATCTACATGGTGATGTGTTACTTGGCCGGTGTTACTCGGTTGCAACCTTAACCAATGGTCTCGGTTATTAAAGGAAGCTCAGTCACTGAAGGAACTCGGTGGAACCTCTGGTGCTTGGTAATGCCTGCATTACTCGGTGTTGCTTAGCTTGGTCGGTTGTTTCACTGTTGCTCGGTTGTTTCTCTGGTGCTCGGTAGTTGGTCTTACCGATTGGAGTTCTGTGTGATTTGATGGGCCAACTTGGTGCATTTATTGTTGGTAGCTATTGTTACAGGCCAACATGTTGAATTTAATTTTTGTAAGGTGATTTGAGAGCCAACTTGTATTCCATTTAATATTTGTTTGTAAGAGTTAATTGTTTCATCCAGCTGACTTGTGGCTGATGATTAGTATTTATAGGATGTTTGGGTAGATGTTTAGGAGGATTGTGTGGGGGATCTAATAAGTGAAGTTGTGGAAAAGATCCTGCGAGATCTTGCAGATTAGATTTTTATATGATAGTTTGTGATAACAAAGCTAGTGGTTTGCATACTTGGAGACAAGAAGATTTCTTGGAGGCTTACAATCTCAAGTTTAGATTTGCCATAGGGTTTCAATCATTTGCTGATAGTTTTTAGAGATGAACTAGCTAGAGTTGTATTAGCTCTTGTTGATCTTGCAGAATTGTTTTTGATTGTAATTGGCCCTAACCTGGAAGGCCTCACAGCCGAGCATGTTAGTAAAAATTTGTTGAAACAATTGTTGTGTTGTGTTATTCCACTGTGTTGTTCTAAAGCTACAAGGTTGGACTGTCCTTAATTGGATTCTCTCCCGTTGGCTATGTCAGGTGGTATCAGAGTAGAGTTGATCTTGTGGAGATAAGGTTGACCTAGCAAGGATGATCTTGCAAAGTTAATCTTGTTGGTGAAGAGATCATATGATTTGAGTTGCAGATCTGGAGCACTGAACTTGTGGAATCTTTCCCTAGTTGTTTCCGCAAGGTGGCAGGTTGATCTGACTTGCATACAACTTGGAGATTTTGCAAGGTGGTCAATGTAGGGTTGTTGCAGAGGGTTTCTCTTATCTTTAAGGATGCCTCTGAGAAGATTGGACCCTAAAGTGATTGTTGATATCTGTGATACTATGGAATCTAGGATTACAGAGAA
This sequence comes from Chamaecyparis obtusa, assembly GCA_027943335.1. NCBI lineage: Eukaryota > Viridiplantae > Streptophyta > Pinopsida > Cupressales > Cupressaceae > Chamaecyparis > Chamaecyparis obtusa. The sequence continues at coordinate 752,139 of BSBK01001745.1, forward strand.
GGTGAAATCAAATTTCAGATCTGAGATGGAGTTGATGAAAAATGACATGGTCACTAAGATCATGAGAGTTGTTACTGGTGTACCTCAGAATGTTGGTATTGAGGATGGTTATGAGGAAGCTGCTGAAGACTTTGAAGCTACTAGATCTAGTGGTGATGACCGAAGGGATAGATCTGGTGAAGACATAACTGCTTGGTTGCATAGACCTGGAGCTTGGTTAAGTAATAGTTACCGAATGGAAGTTTCTACTTTCTCTGGTACTTTGAAGCCCGAGAATTTGATTGATTGGATTGGTGAACTTGAAGATTTCTTTGAGCTAGAAGAAATTGAAGATCCTCTGGGGGTGAAGCTAGCATAGATGAAGTTGAAAGGACATGCTGCTCTTTGGTGGAAAGAGTTACAAAGAGATAGAGAAGATGAAGGTGAAATGAAGATCAATTGGTGGAGGTTGATGGTGAGTAAGTTGAAAGCTAAGTTCATACCTGCTGACTATGAGCTTGACTTGTTTAAGAAGTTGCTGAATCTGAAACAAAAGGATTTGTTTGTTGAATATTATACCGAGGAGTTCTACAAACTTATTATTCGGTCTAGACACAAAGAACTTGGTAAGGAAAAGGTAGCTTGGTATGTGAATGGTTTAAGATTCAATATTCAGGATGATCTTGGTATGCTGAAGATTGATTCTGTTGAAGATGCTTATCAGTATGCTCTGAAGACAAAAGATAAGTTGAAGAGGAAACAACACAGTAATCCCCAAGGGAAGGAAACGATTGATTACTTGGTGAAGGATAAATCGATGACTACAGAAGATCAACAGAAACCTGTAGAATCAAATAAAAAGACATGTAGAGTTATCTTTAAGGGGACTTGCTATAACTACGGTGAGGAAGGCCACCATTCTTTTGAGTGCACACAGAAGAAGTTTGGTGACTGATGAACTACTATGGTGAATGAAAATGTTGAGAATGAACTTGAATCTAAGAACTTGCTGCTTCGACAAACATTGCTTGATACAAAGGAGGAACCTTGTCAGAGGAGTAACTTGTTTAGAACTTAGTGCAAGTTGAGAGGTAAACTTTTTGATTTTATTATTGACAGTGGTAGTACTAACAACCTTGTTGCTGAGAACATGGTTTAGAAACTTGGTTTAAATAGAATGAGACATCCACATCCTTATAGGATTGGCTGGTTGCAAGATGATCATGCTCTAGAAGTAAGAGAACAATGCTTTATTGATGTTCAGATTGGCTAGTATAAGGATCTTGTGTTATGTGATATTGTGGAGATGAATAGTTGTCATATATTTCTCGGTAGACCTTGGCAATATGATTGCAGAGCTATGTATGATTGTGTGAAGAATGTGTTTACTATTGAGAAGGATGACAGGAAGTTTTCCCTGATGCCTTTGCTAGATACAACACTCGGTAGGAGAAGTCTAAGTATTAGTTGATGAACTACAACTGATTTAGAACTTGATTAAAGAATCTGTGATTTAAGATCACTGATTTGATTGATTAGATATGTAATATGATTAAATTAGTATTATGTTGTCATTGATGTCAACTAGTTTGACAACACTTATCTTGTAAGTTACTATACCGAAACATCTGTAGAAAAGGAGTAAAAGAGATGAAGTACAGAAATATCTACATGAGGAAGATAGATACGACAAATGAGGATAAAGAATACATTGAGTAACTTTCTGATGAGTCTATGACCTTATGTTATTGACTTGATTATGTTTGATTCATCTATGATAAGGAAAAGACTTGAAAGACACAAGGCAGTGTTGTCGGTTGATGAAGCATTTTAGTATACACCGACGGGATGTAGTGTATACCGAGCATAGTATAAACTGAGCTTGTGTTTATCGACACATTTCTTTGTTAACCGAGCAGGAGAAAATAATTAAATAATTAGTTTAGCCGATAAGATTGATGAGCTGGAAAGTGTATGATTTCAAGGTAACAGATAATGTTTGTTACACAGATCAACGACTAAAAAAATTTAGGAAAGATCTAAAGGATGAGAATCAAACGTGTTATTGACACAAGTGCTGAGGTATGTTTAAGAGGCAAAATCAATGCAGATGATTAAGCCGCAAAATCTGATGGAGTAGAAGAAAATGGTTTACTTGTCTATATAAGAGACTTGAGATTTCATACTTAATGGGAATGCCAGAAGGAGGAGACTGCAAAATTATCACGTGAATAAGTTTTCAAGCACACCTGATCAAACTGGTTAGTGAGAACCAAACTGCAAAGTTTTTACCGAGCTACAAGAAGCTATTATCGAGTGACAGTAAGTCACTGAACATTGTTTGGAACAAAATTGATTTAATGATCAGAGGATTGAATGAGCTTAACATTGATTTGTATATCTGCAATTGAAGTTGTATTAAGGTAGATCACCTACTATTACATTTTAACCATTGTACACAGTCAAATCTCTTAACCGAGTGGACTAAGAAAGTCTTTTATGTATCATTCATAGAATGAACATTGTTAGCCTGTCAACCCTAGAGTGACTACTGGTTGGATGATAACGATTGGTCTAAAATCCTCTAACAAGGTCACACCTAACAATGTGTTTGTAACCTTTAATAGGGTTGGGTCTTCACCAACCTCACTTCAGAAGAGTGAATATTTTTGGGTTGCTGGTCCCAGGTGGTTTTTCCCTTCATAGGGTTTCCACGTTAAATCTCATGTTATGTGTTGATTGTGATATTTTTTTGATGTCGTATTTGCATGTTGCATATTTGATTTGATCAGTAGCTACTATATGTTTTATAATGGTAATAGGTAAAAGCATAAACAATACAATATTTTAAGTTATCGAGTATCAGAAGTTTTAAGTATTTGTTTTTGGCTTGTACATTTATTATTGTGACACTGGATAACTGATTCACCCCCCTCTCAGTTATTCTAACAATTGGTATCAGAGCGTTGGTTGCTTAGAATAGAGTTTTAAGGACTTCAGTACAAAGATCTCAAAATGTATAAAAGGGAAGTGCCAAAGCTGAACAAAGAGAACTTCGTAGTATGGAAAAGCCGAATGAAGCTGCACATATCTTGAATTGGGAATGTGATGCAGGAGCATCCTGGGTGTAAGAGCAATCTTGCATCACCCAAAAATATTTCTATTTTTGTATTCAATAAGGGCTATTTTGTGCAGAGCTGCTATTTATGGAAAGTTAATATTTTTGGTAATTTTTGTATGTGCTCAGAATGATCTGATTTCTTTCTTGGAGGTTCATTTTGGTCATATAAGTCTGCCAGTAAAGTTTCATTGCCAGATCAAGTGTATATTGGAAGATATTGAAGATTTTCGGTATTGGCAGCAGGGTACAGAAACTTCGAACTCAGTTTTGAAGGCTTTAGAGGCCCCGGATGAGGTCAAATTTTGGGCTGAATGAAGCTTGCTTGATTTAGGCGTTGTAGAGCTCCTCGCGCCCTTTCCGAAATGGGGTTACAATAGTCAATTGGGTCAACTGGTGATGACTTATGGTCTTCGGAAGTTGGGTCACCTGAAATGGCGGAAAATGATTTTTCTTCAAAATTTCTGTTCGGGTTTCAAAATTTATTTTGAGCCGACTATGATGTAATGAAATGTAAAATAAAAAAATAATTCTAAGTTTGGTCGGCCTTATTAGCTAAAATTCTGGAACCTTCCCAGGCGGTGGAAAATTGCCTATATAAGGAAGGCTGTATTATTGTCTTAGGCAGTTCAGAATAGTTCTGGGTAGTAGATCTGGGTAATAGTTCGAGGCTTTGTCCTACAGAATATTGTAAGGGAATGCCCATGTGGCTTTGCATATTGTAATTCTGAAAGTTTGTAATTCCACATTTGTGGAGATAATAAGAAGCCAATTTTCTGTTCTTGCATATTGTTGTTGTTTCTCTATTTCTGTTATGTGTTTGTGGTATTAAGGGGAGCACCCTTCATCAAGTGGTATCAGAGCAGGAGTTCTTGAGTGTGTAAACAGATCGCCGACTGTGAGGCAGTTTGCACCAGGACTGTGGCTAGGGTTTCAGCGCGCATCGCGAAAATGCCTCCACGAAGGGAACGTGGCGGAAGAGCTGGTGTTGTAACACCTGAGGTTAGAGAGCTGCAGAGACAAGTGCGAGCATTGCAAGAAGAGATTCGCAGAGGAATGAATCTTAATGTCAGAGACGAAAGCGAGGATGAAGCCGAAGAAGAATATCAAGAAGGAGAAGTTGAAATTGTGAACCATGAGGAAGAAAGACTTTTTCGGGCGATTTCCAAGATTGGGAAAAGACCTAAGATTGAGGTTCCTACATTTTCTGGAAATCTTAACCCAGAGGAATTGATCGACTGGATCAATGAATGTGAGGAATATTTTGAGTATGAAGATGTTGAGGATCTTGATAGGGTCAAATTTGCGAAGGCCAGACTGAAAGGTCATGCGAAGATCTGGTGGCAAGAAATTCAATTGGAGCGAAATAGAAGAGGGAAAGATAAAATCACAAGATGGGATCGGATGGTGGATAAATTGAAGCGACTGTTCATTCCTGTTGATTATGAGCTTGATCTACTAAAGAAAATGCAAAGTTTGAAGCAAGCAGGAAGATCTGTTCAGGAGTATACAGAGGAGTTCTATCGACTTTTCATCAGAACAGGCCATGCAGAAGCTGATAAGGAGAAAGTTGCCCGATACCTTAATGGGTTAAGGCCAAGCATTCAGGAGGAGCTGAATCTGGTTCGAATGAACAGTATTGAGGAGGCATACCAGTTTGCCCTAAAAGTAGAGGAAAAGCTGAACAAGAAGTTTGAGAGCAGACAAAATGGAAGAGGTCACGGTGGACGATCTGGTGGACGGTCATATGGTGGCCGAAATGAAGATCCGAAAAAGAAGGATGAGGCTAGTAGCAGTCAGAATCAGCGAGGAAATAATTCCAATCGCTTCCAGGATCAGAATAATAGAGATCAAAGAGGAAGAGGAAGAGGACAAGGATCTGGAAGAGGTGGCTTCCGTGGAACATGTTTTCACTATGGAGAAGAAGGTCATAGGGCATTTGAATGTCCTTAGCGCCAAGGCAGAACAGACAGGAGAAATGAAGGCCAGGCCAGAGTTGCACATGTAGATGAAGATGCCAGATCATCAAATTCTGAAGATGCTGAAAGAGGAGAAACATTGATTAACAGAAGAGTCCTGTTGAGTGGTGAGAATGAACCTGAGCAAAGGAGGAGCTTGTTTCGCACCAGGTGCAAGTGTGAAGGTAAATGTTGTGATGTGATTATCGATAGTGGAAGCACTGACAATTTGGTGTCAGAAGAGATGGTGACAAAGTTGAAGCTCAAGAGACAGAAACACCCACATCCATATCGGATTGCCTGGGTACAGGATGACCACAAGGTCATGGTCAATGAACAATGCCTGGTGAAGTTCAAGATTGGCGGATACCAAGATGAGGTATTGTGTGATATCATATCTATGGATGCATGTCATATGTTGTTGGGTAGACCATGGCAGTTTGACAGATGTGCTGTACATGATGGCCGTGCGAATACCTATTCCCTGACAAAGGATGGAGTGCGACATAAGCTAAAACCATTGAAGGAGACTGAAGAAAAGGTATGTGGTAATGCAAGGATAACTTTTGTTGATGGAATAAATTTCCTAGATGGTATGAGGCATGAGCATGTATGTTTTGCGTTAATTCCAAAAGCTGGTAAAGAGGAAGTAGAAGATGTTCCTATAGAAGTTGCAGATTTGTTGAATGAGTTTCAGGATATTGTATCCGATAATGTGCCTGATGGATTACCACCAGTCAGGAAGATCAGTCATCAAATGGATTTGATCCCAGGAGCGAGTTTACCGAATAAGGCAGCACACAGAATGACACCTGCAGAAAGTGAGGAGTTGAATAGACAAGTACATGAACTGCTACAGAAAGGATTGATCCGTGAGAGTCTGAGTCCCTGTGCTGTACCAGCGGTATTAGCACCAAAGAAGAATGGAGAGTGGAGGATGTGTACAGATTCTAGGGTAATAAACAAGATCACAATCAAGTACAGGTTTCCATTGCCACGAATGGATGATATTATGGACTGTTTGAGTGGAGCTGTGTATTTTTCAAAGATAGATCTGAAAAGTGGATATCATCAGATTCGGATCAGAGAAGGAGATGAATGGAAGACTGCCTTCAAGACAAAGGAAGGACTATATGAGTGGTTAGTCATGCCTTTTGGGCTAACCAATGCACCGAGCACTTTCATGCGGCTCATGAACGAGGTTTTGAAAGAATTTCTGGGTAAGTTTGTCATTGTTTACCTAGATGATATTTTGATCTTTAGTAAGACATTGGATGAGCATATGATGCATATTCGTATGGTGTTTGAGAAGCTGAGAGAAGAGAAATTGTTGATTAATTTGAAGAAGTGCAGTTTTGTGAAGAAAGAGTTAGTGTATTTGGGATTTGTAGTTTCAGCAGAAGGTCTAAAAATGGACCCAGAGAAGGTACAGGCTATCCTTGAATGGCCTACTCCAAGGAATGCTACTGAGGTAAGATATTTTCATGGTCTAGCTAGCTTTTACAGAAAGTTTATCAGAAATTTTAGCAGTATTTGTGGACCCTTGACTGAAACAATGAGAGGGGATAGAAAAGAGTTTAAGTGGACTAATGGGGCAGAAAAGAGTTTTCAATTGTTGAAACAAAAAGTTACAGAACAACCTGTTTTAGCACTTCCAGATTTCAATAAGGTGTTTCAAGTAGATTGTGATGCTAGTGGTACTGCAATAGGAGCTGTTATGAGCCAAGAAGGTAAACCTGTTGCTTATTTCAGTGAGAAGTTGAATGATGCCAAGAGAAAATATTCTGTTTATGATCAGGAATTTTATGCTATAGTTCAAGCATTAAAGAAGTGGAGACACTATTTGCTTCCTAAGGAGTTTGTTTTGTATACTGATCATCAAGCTTTGCAATATTTGAATAGTCAAGGAAAGTTGAATCAAAGGCATTTGAAATGGGTTGAATTTTTGCAGAGTTATACATTTGTTTTGAAACACAGGAGTGGAAAGTCTAATAGGGTTGCAGATGCTCTTAGCAGAAGGCAACTACTGCTGACAGAAATGCAGATTGAAGTGGTTGGGTTCAAGGAGCTCAAGAATTTGTATCCAGAGGATCCTGATTTTGGTGAAGCTTGGAAAGCTTGTAAAGAACCTGTTACTCTAGATAGGACGAAATGGTTGGATTTCATCATCCAGGATGATATGCTATTCAGAGGGAGTCAGTTGTGCATTCCACAAAGTTCTATGAGGGAGAATCTCATCAAGGAGAAGCATAGTGGAGGATTAGCTGGACACTTTGGTCGTGATAAAACCCTTGCTTTGGTTGGTGAGAATTATTATTGGCCACAATTGCAGCAAGATGTGAAGAAGTTTGTACAGAGTTGCAGAGTATGTCAGATGGCGAAAGGAGTGAAGCAGAATACAGGGTTGTATCAGCCATTACCTATACCAGAGAAGCCTTGGGAGGATATCAGTATGGACTTTGTTCTTGGTTTACCGAGGACACAGCGGGGACACGATTCAATTTTTGTGGTAGTTGACAGATTTTCAAAGATGGCACATTTCATTCCCTGCAAGAAGACTAATGATGCTGTTCATGTGGCATAATTGTTTTTCAGAGAAGTAGTGAGACTTCATGGTTTGCCAAAGACCATAGTTTCAGATCGGGACACTAAGTTTGTTGGATATTTCTGGCGTACATTGTGGAAGAAGTTGAAGACAGATTTGAAGTTTAGTTCATCACATCATCCACAGACTGATGGACAGACAGAGGTGGTGAATAGAAGTTTGGGAAATTTGCTGAGATGTTTGGTTGGAGATAAGCCAACAGGATGGGATTTGATTTTACCACAGGCGGAATTTGCATACAATAATTCTGTCAATAGGAGCACTGGTAAATCACCATTCCAGATTGTATATGGAAGTAGTCCAAGAAATGCATCTGAATTGAGGAAGATAGATAAAGGAGAAATAAGTAGTGCTGAAGCTGAGGATTTTGCAGAACACTTGAAGAACATCCATGAGGAGGCGAGGAAGCATATTACCAAGATGAACGCACAGTATAAGGCTAAGGCAAATGAGAAAAGGAGGTATAAGGAATTTCAAGTTGGTGATGAAGTCATGGTTCATTTGCGGAAGGAGCGGTTTCCAGTTGGTACATATAACAAGCTGAAAATGAAGAAGTTTGGACCATGTAGGATACTGAAGAAACATGATTCAGGAAACGCATATGAGGTAGAATTGCCTACTGAGCTAAATATTTCACCAGTGTTTAACATTTCAGACCTGACAGAGTATCATGAAGGAGGTGTTGAAGATGAGATCACAGCAGCACAGTGGAGTATTCCAGCAACTAGTTCAGACACTAAGGAGATCGAAGATATACTGGACAGTCGTATTGGCAGAAGCACAAGGAACATGATATATGAAGAATATCTGGTCAAGTGGAAAGGATGACCTGTTGAAGATTCATCATGGCTGACAAAGGAGGAGATTAGCCGTCTTGGTTTTCCTCTGCACACCTGAGTCGTGACAGGGTCACTTCTCAAATTACCCCGGGTGTCTGATGCAGGAGCATCCTGGGTGTAAGAGCAATCTTGCATCACCCAAAAATATTTCTATTTTTGTATTCAATAAGGGCTATTTTGTGCAGAGCTGCTATTTATGGAAAGTTACTATTTTTGGTAATTTTTGTATGTGCTCAGAATGATCTGATTTCTTTCTTGGAGGTTCATTTTGGTCATATAAGTCTGCCAGTAAAGTTTCATTGCCAGATCAAGTGTATATTGGAAGATATTGAAGATTTTCGGTATTGGCAGCAGGGTACAGAAACTTCAAACTCAGTTTTGAAGGCTTTAGAGGCCTCAGATGAGGTCAAATTTTGGGCTGAATGAAGCTTGCTTAATTTAGGCATTGTAGAGCTCCTCGCGCCCTTTCTGAAATGGGGTTACAATAGTCAATCGGGTCAATTGGTGATGACTTATGGTCTTCGGAAGTTGGGTCACCTGAAATGGCGGAAAATGATTTTTCTTCAAAATTTCTGTTCGGGTTTCAAAATTTATTTTGAGCCGACTATGATGTAATGAAATGTAAAATAAAAAAATAATTCTAAGTTTGGTCGGCCTTATTGGCTAAAATTCTGGAACCTTCCCAGGCGGTGGAAAATTGCCTATATAAGGAAGGCTGTATTATTGTCTTAGGCAGTTCAGAATAGTTCTGGGTAGTAGATCTGGGTAATAGTTCGAGGCTTTGTCCTACAGAATATTGTAAGGGAATGCCCATGTGGCTTTGCATATTGTAATTCTGAAAGTTTGTAATTCCACATTTGTGGAGATAATAAGAAGCCAATTTTCTGTTCTTGCATATTGTTGTTGTTTCTCTATTTCTGTTATGTGTTTGTGGTATTAAGGGGAGCACCCTTCATCAGAATGCTACACTAGAATTGATGGAGAATGGCTATATAGAACTGACCCCTGGTCCCCTGACACTTGATCAACTGAGAGATAGGCATGAACACAATGTTACTATGATGGAGATTGTTGCTGCCTGTACCGATGCCGAATTTGAAGATATTAATAGTTGCACTACTGCAAAAGCCATGTGGGATAAACTTTCTCAAGTTTACAATGGAGATGTGAATGTCAAAAGAGCCAGAGCAGAAAGCTTAAGGGGTAGATTCGATGATATGAAGATGAAGGAAGGTGAGAATATTGTGCAATACAAAAATAGATTGAAAGAGGTAGTACATGCTATTAGAGCATCTGATGGAGTTATTAGTGAAGAAAAAGTTGTAAGCAAAGTCCTCAAAACCTTATTGCCGGTTTATGCAATCAGAATATCTGCTATTCATGAAACAAGGTCTGCAACTGGTAATGTTCTTACACTTGACAATCTGATTGGTAAACTTACAACCTTTGAATTAAATAACTTTGACAACAATGTTGTTCTATCTGTGGAATCCTCTTTCATGTCTTCTCTGAAGATTGGCAAGTCTAGTAGGAATAATAAGAATGATGATAGTGATAGAAATACCGATGATGAGCTTGATGAACTTGAAGCTCTTATGGTTAGAAGATTACCCAAAGGTAAATGAAGGTATAGAGGTAAGCTACATTTGGCATGCTTTAACTGTAAAGAGGTTGGCCACATCACTGATAGATGTCCACATAAGAAAGATGATGAAAGAACCAAAGACCGATCTGAAGGAAGCTATGGGAGAAGATTCAATAGAGGCTACCAACACAATAGAGATAACCGAGATGGTAATGATAAAGGCAAAAGGTATGTTACATAGCTGAAGATAATGGATCTAAATCTGATTCTAATGATGATGTAGAAGTTGTATTTGTTGCTATGAAAGATGACTCAGAGGAAGAAGAAAAACATGTAGAAACAACACTGATCTCTAAAGTTAACAAAAATAATACATGGATCATAGACAGTGGCTATACACATCACATGGTTGGTGATGAAGAGAAATTTGATCAACTTGAAGAATACAATGGAGGATCTATTAAGATGGGTAATGACAAACCCTGTATGGTAAGAGGTAAAGGATCCCTGATGATAAATGATAGGATAAAATGTGAAAATGCTTATTGGGTAGATGGACTGAACTATAACTTGTTAAGTGTGGCACAACTAAATAATTCAGGTCACCGAGTTGCTTTTGAGAGAAAGAAAATGAAAATATTTGATGATGGTGGAAAATTAGTTGGAACTGGTGCACAATCAAGAGGTAATCTATTTTATCTTGATACTGATGAATCTTCTTGCTTGATGATGAAAAATGAAGATGCTTGGTTATGGCATAAAAGGTTATGCCATGTGAATTTTGATAACATGATTAAGATCAGTAAAAGGAAAAGAGTTAGAGGTCTACCTAACTTGTCAAAACTGAATCATGTTATGTGTCATGAATGTTAGAAAGGTACGATGACTAAATCTAGTTTCAAAAGTAAGGATTATTCAACAAAGAAGATACTTGAGTTGGTTCATACCAACCTATGTGGTCCTATGAGAACTCAGAGTTATTATGGTGATAGATACTTTATTCTTTTTGTTGATGACTACACTAGATTGATGACTATTATGTTCTTGAAAGAAAAATCTGAAGCATTTAAGATGTTCAAGTGGTATAAAGCTAAGGTAGAAAAAGAGACTGGTAAAGAACTGAAATGCCTAAGATCTAATAGAGGAGGTGAATTTATCTCTGATAAATTTACTAAATTCTATAATGAGCATGGTATTAAAAGATAGGTCTCTGCACCGAGAACAACTCAACAGAATGGGATTGCTGAAAGAAGGAATATGTCAATAGTTGACTGTGCAAGAACACTGATGCTGCAAAAGAATGTTGCTTAGACATACTGGAGGGAAGCTGTCAGTATAATTGTTTATGTTTTGAACTGAGTACAACTGAAGAAGGACACTAATAAGACACCCTATGAGTTGTGGTTTGGACACAAACCTATTGTAAGTTATTTCAGGATTTTTGGAAGCAAATGTTTTATTCTAAAAGATGAGAGAAATGAGAAGTTTGATTCAAAAGGTGATGAAGGGATATTTCTAGGATATTCTAGTAAAAGCAAAGCATATAAATGTCTGAATAAAACTACTAATAAAATGATTGAAAGCACTAATGTCCGAGTTGATGAGTTTGATGAAAAGAATGCAAAGGAAAGTACAAAGGAACCAGAAGACTATGGTAGATTCACTTACATTGAACACCCAGAGTATCTACCGAAGTCGTAGCCTATGATAACCGGTCAACAGGAAAATAACACAGAAGATTAGGAAAGAGAAATCGACGAGTAGGATGGACTTACCGAGCAAACAAATGAACCTGCACAGGATGAACAAGAAAGAAGAAATAGGATATTGGTGAGTTTTGTTAGAAGACACCATCCTGAAACACAAATCATTGGAGACAAACAAGCTAGCATGCAAACAAGGAGTAAAGCAAGACAAGGTACATGTCTAGTTTGTGATTATGAACCGAATAATGTAAAAGTTGCATTAGAAAATGATGAATGGGTTAATGCAATGAAAGAGGAAATAGAAAAGATAGAGAAGAACAAAACCTGGACCTTAGTACCCCGACCTAAAGATAAGAATGTTATCGGTACTAAGTGGATATTCAGGAACAAGCAAAATGAGAATGGAGAAGTAACAAGAAATAAAGCTAGATTGGTATGCAAAGGATATGCACAGGAGGAAGGAATAGATTATGGTGAAACATTTGCACCTGTTGCTAGATTGGAAGGAGTCATAATGCTACTTGCATATGCTTCACACAATAAATTCAAAGTTTACCAAATGGATGTCAAGTCAACATTTAGGAATGGAATACTTGAAGAAGAAGTCTACATAGAACAAATTGAAGGGTTCGTTGATCCAGAAAAGAAAGATATGGTATGTAGATTACATAAAGCTTTATATGGTTTGAAGCAAGCACTGAGAGCCTGGTATGAGAGGCTGCATACTTATTTGTTAAGTATAGGATTTGTAAGAACAAGTGAGAACAACAATTTTTATATGAAAGGAGATACTGATGATACTATTCTTATTGCTGAAATATTTGTGGATGACATTATTTTTGGAGGTCAAGATCAAATCTATAAGTCATTGTCTGATGAAATAAGAAGTGAATTTGAGATGTCTATGTTTAGAGAGATTAAGTTCTTTCTTGGACTACAAGTGATTCAACATAATGATGGCATATTCATCACACAATCCAAATATATCAAGGAAGTACTGAAAACATTTGGCATGGAAGATTCTAAACCTATGGGAACACCGATGGCTACTAGATGTAAACTGACTAAGGAAGATGAAACTACAGAAGTGAACTAGACACTGTATCGATCAATGATTGGTAAGTTGATGTATGTAGTACATAGTAGACCAGACATAGCACATGTTGGAATTGTTGCAATATTTTCTGCAAACCCTAGAGAGTCACACATGATTGATACAAAGAGAATCTTAAGATACCTAAAGAAAACAAAAGATTATGGATTATGGTATCCTAAGGAAGGCAAGTTTGAACTTAGAGTCTATACCGACGCTGATTGGGCTAGAAATGTGGATGATAGAAAAAGTACCATCGGAGGAGCATTTTTCTTTGGTGAAAGACTTGTTACATGGATAAGTAAGAAGCAGGCTTGCATTTCTCAGTCTATAGCCGAAGCAGAGTATGTTGCTGCTACTACAAACTATTCAAATATTACATATATTAAGCAATTTTTGGAAGGTATGAATGAGATAATCACTGAACCGGTGATTATATACTATGATAACACCAGTACAATAAACATTTCAAAGAATCTAGTGATGCACTCTAAAACAAAGCATATATCAATTAAGTATCACTACTTGAGAGAACAAGTACAGGAAAAACAAGTTTAGCTAGAGTTTGTTATATCAAAAGAACAACTTGTAGACATATTTACAAAGGCTCTACTGAAGGATACATTTGAGTACTTAAGGACTAGACTCAGGGTCCATCCCTTGTCTACCAGTCACTAATGTGATCTGGATGTTGCATTAGCCTAATCTTATTAGAAGATCATTCATGTTGATGCAACATAGTTCACACTTTGGATCATGTCTAAGGTTGTGAAAAGTTGGAGAACTAGAACAGATTGGCATATCAGTATACAGAGATACAGAGTATGCACCAAACAACAGAGATTTACTAGGCTACTACAGAGCTATATGTTTATTTGTTTCTTTGGCATTATTGTCAAAGGGAGAGATAAATAATATGAAACAATATGCACCGATGAGAACTATCTAAGGGAGAGACAAATTGAAGAAAGGGAGAGCATTGAAGATCAGTTACTGAGAACAGAAGAAGGAATCTGAGAGCTGAAAAGATCTTATCTATAGAATGTCAAAGTTTCATTTGTAATGATGTTGAGTAACGTAGTGATTAAACATATTAAGCTAGGGAGAGATTGTACAACATTTGTTCATAGAGTTGTAGAATACATGTTTGGTATGTGTATGGTATATTTCATATTACTTGAGTTGCCATCAATGCCAAAGGGAGAGATTGATGAACTACAACTGATTTAGAACTTGATGGAAGAATCTATGATTTAAGATCACCGAGCTGATTGATTAGATATGTAATATGATTAAATAAATATTATGTTGTCATTAATGTCAACTAGTTTGACAACACTTATCTTGTAAGTTACTATACCAAAACATCTGTAGAAAAGGAGTAAAAGAGATGAAGTACAAAAATATCTACATGAGGAAGATGGATATGATAGATGAGGATAAATAATACATTGAGTAACTTGTTGGTGAGTCTATGACCTTATGTTATTGACTTGATTATGTTTCATTCATCTATGATAAGGAAAAGAGCTAAAAGACACAAGGCAATGTTGTCGTTTGATGAAGCATTTTAGTATACATCGATGGGATGTAGTGTATACCGAGCACAATATAAACTGAGCTTGTGTTCACCGACACATTTCTTTGTTAACCAAGCAGGAGAAAAGAATTAAATGATTAGTTTAGCCAAAAAGATTGATGAGCTGGAAAGTGTATGATTTCGAGGTAATAGATAATGTTTGTTACACAGATCGACAACTAACAAAATTTAGGAAAGATCTAAAGGATGAGAATCAAACATGTTTTTGACACAAGTGCCGAGGTATGTTTAAGAGGCAAAATCAATGAAGATGATTAAGCGACAAAATCTAATGGAGCAAAAGAAATTGGTTTACTTGTCTATATAAGAGACTAGAGATTTCATAGTTAATGGAATGCCAGAAGGAGGAGACTGCAGAATTATCACGTGAACAAGTTTTCATGCACACCTGATCAAACTGGTTAGTGAGAACTGAACTACAGAGTTTTTACCGAGCTATAGGAAGCTATTACCGAGCGACAGTAAGTCACTGAACATTGTTTGGAACATAATTGATTTAATGATTAGAGGATTGAATGAGGTTAACATTGATATGTATATCTTCAATTGAAGTTGTATTAAGGTAGATCACCTACTGTTACATTTTAACCATTGTACACAGTCAAATATCTTAACCGAGTGGACTAAGATGTCTTTTATGTATCATTCATAGAATGAACATTGTTAGCTTTTCAACCCTAGAGTGACTACTGGTTGGTCTAAAATCCTCTAACAAGGTCACACCTAACAGTGTGTTTGTAACCCTTAACAAGGTTGGGTCTTCACTGACCTCACTTCAGAAGAGTGAATATTTTTGGGTTGCTGGTCCCAAGTGTTTTTTCCCTTCATAGGGTTTCCACATTAAATCTCTTGTGTTATGTGTTGATTGTGATATTTGTTTGATGTCATATTTGCATGTTGCATATTTGATTTGATCAGTAACTACTATATGTTTTAGACTGGTAATCGGTAAAAGCATAGACAATATAGTATTTTAAGTTACCGAGTATTAGAAGTTTTAAGTATTTGTTTTTGGACTATACATTTATTATTGGGACATTGGATAATTGATTCACCCCCCTCTCAGTTATTCTAACATTAGTAGCTGAGTTGAGTGGGTAGATCCTAAGAAAATGAATGATTAGTTTGGAGAACAAACCTATGTGTTATCAAGGAAAGACTTGAAGAGACAGAGGAAGCTAAAGTGGAAGAGTATGCAAAGTGAAAAGGTGGAGGACTTGTATGTGAAGAACTAGTTTGGGGTTTATGTGTTGAATCCTGGAAGATGTTCTTCTCACATATGAACATCTTTTCGAACCTGGCGTGTTTGATGCAGAGGCATTCTTGGGTCCTTGGTGAATCTGCATGGTGGTGTGTTACTTGACTGGTGTTACTTGGTTGTAGCCTTAACTGATGGTCTTAGTTATTGAAGGAAGCTCAGTTGCTAAAGGAACTCGGTGGAACTGGTGCTCAGTAATTCTTGCGTTGCTTGGTGTTGCTTAGCTTGGTTGGTTGTTTCACTATTGCTCGGTTGTTTCTCTGGCGCTCGATAGTTGGTATTACCGACTAGAGTTTTGTGTGATTTGGTGGGCCAACTTGGTGCATTTATTGTTGGTAGCTATTATTACAGGCCAACATGTTGAATTTAATGTTTGTAAGGTGATTTGAGAGCCGACTTGTATTGCATTTAATATTTGTTTGTAAGAGTTAATTGTTTCATCCAACTGACTTGTGTTTGATGATTAGTATTTATAGGATGTTTGGGTAGATGTTTAGGAGTGTGTGGGGGATCTGATAAGTGAAGTTGTGGAAAATATCCTACGAGATCTTGTAGATCAAATTGTTATTTGATAGTTTGTGATATCAGAGCTAGTGGTTTGCATACTTGGAGACAAGGAGATTGCTTGGAGGCTTGCGAGCTCAAGTTTAGATTTGCCTTAGGGTTTCCATCAGTTGCTGATAGTTTTTAGAGCTGAACTAGCTAGAGTTGTATTGGATCTTATTGATCTTGTAGAATTGTTTATGATTGTAATTGGCCCTAAATCGGAAGGCCTCATAGCTGGGCATGTTAATGAATGTTTTTTGAAATAATTGTTGTGTTGTGTTATTCCACTATGTTGTTCTGAAGCTGCAAGGTTGGACTATCCTTAATTGGATTCTCTCCCCTTAGCTACATCACATACACACCGAGCACCACTGTATTCACCGATCATAATTGGTTGTATTTATTGAGTTGTTTAGGAAATGACATAGTAATTAGGAAAGGCACATTTATCTATGCAAACGGTTACACAAATTCATAAAACATTTTACCAAGATCTAGGATTATTTATTATAGATGTAATCATTAAATGTAATGATGATTCCTATTTAATAGTCAAATCTAGGCTAATTTTGTACACCATAGATCTTAGGTTTTTCTAAGATGTTGTAAAGCTAATTAGGTCATGGCAATCATAACAGTTTTTTATATATTTTTAATTGATGTAATTTTGACATAAGGCAAGAAAGTGAATCAAGGAGGAGATCTTGAAGTGGTAGCCACCTTCTTAACTTCAGAATTCAGACAAGGTTTGCATGAGTGAGAAGTGATTAGAGATATAATTCAGTTTATTAAGAAATAATCAAGGCTACTGAGCAAAACATAGGACAGTACAATACACATAAAGGTGATATTTACTCATTATATCATACATCTAATCCAGACAAAGTGTAGTTGTCATGTACAGATACATTTATGTTATTCTCTAATAATTGTAACAGAGTTAGTAAAATCTCCTAACAGAGTAGACTTAATAGTCTGCTTTCAAATCTCTTAACCAAGTGCACACTCAAGTAGTGTTGTTTAAATCCTTTAACAAGGTAGATCTAGTCGATCTGATTGTTACTCCTAATAGGGTAAGATCACCAGAAGTGATCACAACTTGTAGCCTTAACTGATAAACTTTATTATCTACACTAGTGAAGAATTTGTGGGTGTCATCCCCACTGTAGTTTTTACCTTCTAACAAGTGTTTCTGCATAACCCAAATATTGGTGTTATGTGTTACATTTCATGATTGATATATTGTTTCATTTTATGTTCTTTACATTTACAAAGTCATTTGATGAATGTTTCATACAACAGACTCAGTTGGTTAGTTAGCTACTACTATTTGTAGATTGAGTATTTAGTTAAAAGTTTTTGAGGGTACTAATTCACCCCTCCCCTCTCAGTCCCTTATCTTTCCATTCCAACAATTGGTATCAAAGATAGATCTCTTATTTGGAAGTTTAATCATTGAAGAGGAAATATCTCAAGATGGAGAGATATAAGTTGGACAAGAACATTGAGAATAAAAAGATTCAGATGCAGATATTTGTTGAGCAATACAAGCAAGCTAAGAATGAATTGAAAAATTTACTAGTTCAGAGAAAGAACATGGCTATTAGGCAATGTGAGACTGATTATCATGAAGAAGAAATTAATGATCTATTTGAGAATATCAGATCTAGTTCAGGTAGTATATCTGACATATCTGAAAGTGCAATATCTAATTTATTTGAGAAAAATCTTCATTTGACTGAACAAGTGAAAGCCTTACAGATCGATCAAGAAACACAAATGGTAAGAATGATTGGTGTGATGAATAATGCGAGACAAGCTGAACAAGAGAGAAATTTGGTTGTTGAAGACAAAAGACAAATGAATGAGTAGTTACAAGTGATGGAATCTGAGATACTGAGACTTACCAAGCATCACTTCGAGATATCCAATCAGATGATTGTTGTAAGCCAGGAGATCAAACAAGTAAAAAATGAGTTATCAAGGAAACTTGAAGACATAGGAGTACTCAGGGAAGAAAATGAAAAACTAAGAAATGAAGTGAAGATGCAACAACATAATGAGATGATGAAAAAGGTTGAAGATAGCTCCAAGAAAATTGATGATTTTCTGATTAGTCAAAGAGGACTTGGAAGTACTACTAGATTAGGCTACACCGAGCAAGGAGAATCATCTAAGAAAGATGAACAGATGAATAAATTCAAAATTCAAAGATCCAAGAAGCTATTATGCTATCATTGTGGTAAATTGGGCCACACTTCAAATGTTTGTAGGAGTAAAGCACAAGGTAAACCTAAAAACACTCCTAAATTCAATGGTCATTTTTATAGTTGTAACAATTATGGACATCAAGCATATGAATATAGATCTAAGTTTAATAGGACTCCTAACAAATCCTACATGGAGAAACATTGTCACACTTGCAACATGCATGGACACACCTCACAAGAATGCAAAACAAAGATGAAGCAAGTATGGACACCGAAAGGATAGAACAAAACCTATCAATTGAGAAGACAAGGTAATACTTACACTTGGGATTATAACACATAGGTTAACTGCACAACATGTGGAAGGTATAGACACATTGCAGCTAACTGCATGAGGAAGAGATGGATAGGTAGATCTTGTAGCTGGACAAGCACAAGTATGGCATGCTTGCATTGTCATAAAGTCAGTCATCAAAGTAAAGATTGTAGAGATTGAGCACCATAGACACAAATATTTGAAAATGGAAACACAATTGAAGATATCATGAGGATAAGAAACACTATGTGGAGAAAGGCATCAAATGATAATGCTGAGTCAAGTAATGCAGTCGGTGAAACCTCGTCCATTGGATTGGGTGACTTCGACATCTCCACCTAAGCTGAAAAAGGTATGTATGGAACTGACAATTCAAATTGATCATATTTTACATACAGTTCCTTATGTTACATGTGCACATACCAAATTTTCATGAATTAAGATGCATTATGGTTTTATAAGTTTTGAGCTTTAAAGTGTTTACAGGTGGTATATGTTAGACCAAGTGAGAAGTTTCTAGTCGATAACTATTATGCAAGGTTAACTGAGTGTCAGTATTTACCGAGTGGAAATTTACATGTTAACCGAGCTTATGGTATTTTGTAGTATACACCGAGTTTGACAATTGTTGTTGAGTTGTGATTAGGTCGAGCATTTATTGCAAAAAGGTTTGAGCGGGAATTTGATAAATCTATAAATATGTGGTGAACTTAGCTCATTTATTCACACAACGATTATGAAGAGTAGAGGGTTTTCAGAGTGATTTCAAGAAAAGGATGTCCAGAACTTTTGAGCATGAATTTGAAGTATTCCAAGTGATCTCATCATTATTCTGAGTAAGTACTACTACAATCAAGCTGTTCATTCATCACTTACCAAAACCTTAAAAAAGAACTATGGCATCCATATCTAATGTGCGAAAATCCAATAATACAGAGGAAGAGGAAATAAAATTAATAGTTTTTGCTACTTGTGATGAGCCAAAATACAAACTCCATCCTTAAGTAGCATCATAAATTGATAAAATGGGAGCTTTCTCGAGTATACCACCTAGGGTTCTACTAGTGGAAGACGTTCATTCATTCATACATTGTAAAATTAGGGAAATCGGAGACTTTGAGATGTTTGCAACTTATCAACAATTGTATCGTGAAGACAGGAAGCTAAAATATGATCATGAGCACCTGAGAGTCAAAGGTCTGGTTAATGCCCTAAATTTCCCAAAGGTTTTAAAAAAATGGATACAAATTGTTCTAAGTCACTATCATGATAGAAAATTATGGGTGGATGAGCCTATAAAGATCATGAAGCACACCAGACAGGTGGTAATCGGATTCCCAACCACTGACAAGGCCAAGGAACTAAGGAGTGCACCAAGGGCCGAGCTGGAAAAGAACACTGGAACCAAATGGGATAGGAGATAAATGAAAGTAATCATAATCAAAGATCTCCAGACAAGATTTGAAGCCTATGTCATCAGTTACAAAATATTCAAATCGAGCAGACTGAATAGTGTACTGTGTGGTGCTATTGTTGTAGCCTTCAAAATGGTTAAGAAAGGAGTTCATTTGGACCTTGCTGAGCTTCTAATGAAGCAAGTCAAGAAAAATATGAAGACTATTTAGTCAGCCAAGGCCAACACTTGTAATTTTGATTCCTTAATACTTTGCATATTCTTTTATGTGCAAAAGTTTTTCCCTTCGGTCGGTAATGTAGTTTTGTCAATTGACAAGCCAGTTACACAACAGATCACAAAGTTGATTAGCAGTCTGGGAGATAATTTTAACAGTGTAGTAGATAGTTATTTTGAGCAATTCAAAGAGAGAATGAATTCTTGGAGCAGAATTCCAAGGCAACTAGTTGAAAAGTATGAACATGAAATTTGTTTTCTAGTTGACACCAATCATACTTTGATTAAGGCTGTGGAGCCAAGAATAAAATGGTTAGCCCCCATGGGTTATGAACTAGACATTGATTTTGCTTCTAAATTAATAAAGGCTTTATTGGCTGAGCCTAAGGATCCTAATGCTGAAAGGTTTGGTACTTATGAAGAGGCCAAGACAAGGATAAAAATAGGCTTGGTCATCGGTAAAATAACTAAGAAATCCAAGAAAATGATGACAAAGTTGGTTAAGCAATTTGTTGATGATGTTGGATCATCTGAGAGTATACTAGTTGAGGTAGCAATCGAAGGTTAGTTACTTCTTTTTGACAAACCACATGATAGTGAAGAAATCAAGTTTGATAAAGATGCATATTCTACACCTGTTTCACTTTCCCCCACTCCAAAGAAGAAGCAGGTAGAAGTGAAAATGAGAGCATTCACAAGGTTAGCAACTGCATCTTCACCTCCACCAAAGAATGGAGTTGTAAAAATAACAAGGCCTACTACAGCAACACTGACAGAGACCTACAAGAAGAGAGGTATAAAAACTACCAACGAGGCCCCTAAGAAAAGAAGAAATTAATTAGAGGAAAAGATGATTTAGATGATGATGAAGATGATAATGATCAATTCAAAGTTGTTAACAATAAAAATCATTCTATTGATGAAGTAGTTGAAGAACTAATAGAGAATGGAGAGTTAAGTGATCCTGGAATCAATCGGTTTGAGCATTTATCGACCGAAGACCAGCATAAGATAGAAGAGGTTGTAATATAGATGATGATAAAATTTAGGAAGGTACCAATTGAATTCTCTAAGAGCATACCTAAGGCACTATCTGATAGGATCTCACAAAGGTGGACATATGCCTTAAATACTGAGAAAATAATGAGGGGACAATCTCTAGTTTCTACAATGCCAACACTGAAAGTCCCTAAGATTGAGGAATAAATGAAAACATATTAAAAAATATTTATAGTAAAAATCTAGGCACTGTAGATACTTGATAAAATTTTTCTAGACACAGATGAGAACAATCAAGTCATCTGGACTTCAATTCTTCAAGTCCGAGCCGAGTCTAAAAAATTGGCCTGAGCCATAATTCCCGAGAAGAAGCTTAAAAGAAAAGGAAAAGGCATTCATTCTGATGATGTAGATTTGGTACCAAAGAACACAATTGAGTTATCAGATACTGAGGTACTTGATACTATTGATGCTACCGATGAAATTAATGTGATCTAGGATGCATCAAAACAAGTTACAATACAAGGAATCAATAATGATTCATATGATGTACTCATTGAGGACATCACAAATGGTGTTCTTGATGACATCAAGGATGATGAGGATGTCACCATAGCTAGAGCTCAACCAGAAGAGCAAACCTCTACCGAGCCAACTATAAGTATTATATCGGGTGATCTTCCTATCCTGATGGAAGCAGTTGAAATCATTTCAAAGGAGGAACCCAAAGGTTCAATCCCTGAGCAACCCAAGGACACATCAAGGGAATAAGGAACAATCACACCTGCAGAGATAGAACAACCTAAGGAAAAATAGGTAGATACACAGGGCCAAGATGACCCTAAGCCTACTAAGAACACACCGCCATACACTACATTAGAAGCTCCATCTCAATCAACCAACAAATAGGTTATTGAGGAGAATAAGAAGGAAGATATAGTGTCTATCGGGCAAGATACATCGAGTGTTCAGGTAAAGGCTATCATTCCTTTTGTCAAGACTTCACCCCAAGAGCCTAAAAAGAAGAAGAAAAAGAATGTCAAAGGGCTGGTCAAATTGGATGAGATAATAGAAATACCAGATTGTGACCCGAGGACTTTGGACCTCAAAGCACTAAGAAAATATGGGGAGCTATGCACAAGGAAGGCAGCTCAAGAGAAGCTGAGGAAATAGAGCAAGAGCAAGAAGATTTTTGAATATGTGAGAGACATCTTGAAACAGGTTGTACCTAAGGTCTAGATAAATGAAGAGACACCTATATTGGACCAGCTTGCCACACTTGCTAATCAAATCAATGCCCTGAATATTGAAGCTGAAAAGAGAATTGAAGAAAGGGAAAAAGAAAAGATTCATAATAAACCAGTAGAAAAGATCATCCAAGAAGTGACAGTAAATAAAGTAAAGCTTTCTAAGGTAATAACCGATCTCCAAACTATTACTCAGAAAATAATTCAAATGTTGTTTAAGCTATGCACTGTGGAGAGTTTCACTGCTGAGATCAGTGAGAAGATTAAGAAGCTAGATACCAAAATCCAAGCGAGTGCAAATGCCTCCTTAACCAAGCTAGATTAATCTTTTCATAAGCAGACTTGAGGAAGCAGGAGGATAAGATATGTGACTAAGTCACTGAGCTTTAAGCAAAATTGCTTCCTCACCTAAAAATTATTGAACGTCATATTGTCAAGGCACAAGCCTTAGTCTCTACACCTAAAATTTAAGTGTTAGAGAATATTTTTGATATGCATGCACAATTCAGTCTTGAGCACATTACTCTCACCAACTTGAAAGAGGAATGGGAAAACCTCTTAGACTCTCTCAAGAAAACCCATCAACACATCTTTGACAAATTATAAGTACAATTTTTTTGGTTTGGCATTAATCTCAAAAAGGGGGAAATATAACGTATATGCCAAATGTATTAGTGAGAAGATTAAGAAGCTGGATATCAAAATCCAAGCTAGTGCAAATACCTCCTTAACCGAGCTAGATTATTTTTATAAGCATATACTCAAAGTGCAAGAACTGAGGCGGTTAAGAGCAGACTTGAGGAAGTAGGAGGATAAGATATGTGACCAAGTCACCAAGCTTTAAGTAGAATTGCTTCCTCACCTAAAAATTATTGAGCGTCATATTGTCAAGGCACAAGCCTTAGTCTCTACACCTAAAATTTAAGTGTTAGAGAATATTTTTGATACACATGCACAATTCAGTCTTGAGCACATTACTCTCACCAACTTGAAAGAGGAATGGGAAAACCTCTTACACTCTCTCAAGAAAACCCATCAGCACATCTTTGACAAATTATAAGTACAATTTTTTTGGTTTGGCATTAATCTCAAAAAGGGGGAAATATAATGTATATGCCAAATGTATAAATATATGCTAAGTGTACTACATACATACCAGGAGCATGCACTGAGGGGAAGTAATGTAATTTTGCAAAGAGTCAATTTTGTCATATATATATGAAGTGTAAGAACTGTGTGTGAAATTTGTACCTAGATGTGGACACAACACTTCAGTAAAACATTATTGGTTAATATATCAGCAATCTGCAATATGAATAAACAGAATTAACCAGGTAATTTATTGCCTTCTAGTAGGTGCGAGTATGGTATTCTCAGATTTTGACCGAGATTAGTGACAATCCAACACCTAAATGAAGGATTTAATATGATGAAAGAAATGAGATATGAATGCAAATTAATCTATTTTTTTGGATTTTTGATGCAATTATGATGAAAAATGATATGAAAATAGTCTAAGATGGATGAAATTGAATGCAAAATTGATCTAACAATGCTATGAAAAATGAATGAATGCTATGATCAAAACAATAAAAATCTCACAATCACCTGTTCGCAATAGCTTGATTCTCCAGATGCAAATTCACTAGAGCTCAAGTATGCAAATTCGTGGGGGTTTGATGAAGGACTGAGCCTCAATTATATAGAAATCCATGGCTTGAGGGTGCATAAAACAAGCCATAAATCACTCTTGATAAACTTAGGTTGATTTTTGAGTTATTAATAAATTAATATTAGTTAAATCATAAAATCATGCAAAAGAAGCTTTTAAACTCAAAATAGAGTTTAGATCACTTTTTCAACTCACAATCACATGTTGAGTTTATAAAGTTAACAAATTGAAAATAATAGTTGTTTTAAAGTTGACTATTTTTTTGATTGTGCATGGTTTAATATGAATTAATTTAAAAATAAATTGATTTATTCTCAACTTAACTGATTTTTGAATTAAAATAACTGATTTATGGGTTAATCAAACTTTATTGCAAAACTATATCATTAAATTTGACAATTTGATTTAATCAATTAAATAAGAATTCAACTGATTATTTTTAGCAAATTTGATTTATTGTCAAATAAAATAATATTAATTAGGAATAAATAGAATCAAATATAATTAAATAATTAAGTGGCATTATTAATCTAATTAATTAAATATTTATCATATTCAATTAATCAAATTTAGGATAAATGAGATTTATCGCCAAATAATATTTAATTAAAGATAACTAAGATAAATAGGAATATTTAGGAAATATTCTCCGATGCAAAATTAGGATAAAATCAATCAGGGTTTTGATAATTTGATGTGCAGATGTGCCTTAGGTTAGGACTTTTGTGTTGATTTCATTCAATTTGATGATGTAGGAGGTTAATGAACCTATAGCCCATTTTTGGGGTATTATATTTTGCCCCTCTTTGAATTACTATGCAAAGCACAGTGGTTCAAAGATTAATCTATTTTTGATGAGGATGTAGACTCGGTTATGTGGTGGAGAAACTGATCCTGAAAGATTAACTGATTCTGAGATAGAAATCGATTGAAAGATTTGAAGATGTTGAGATTCAGGTCATGGTTGACCAAAGAATCAAGATGATGCTAACTATATCAACAATGAATTGGTGATTATGAAGAAGTGTCAAAATGCTTGATTTTGAAACTATGATTACAAAGAAGTGACTTTCCTGACTCCAGACTTGATTGTCCAAAGGAATCGAAAGGATGCCAAATCTGAACCCTTCAGTTACAAAGAACCAAGGAAATAACACAACTGAATTGATGGTTACGAAGAGCTAATACAATTTGCAAGTTTAATTAGGATACCAGATTGATATGGATCTTGATGAACCTGATATGCCCCAAGTGATGTGCCCCAAGCGACGAGGTCTTTTGATGAATCAACAACTAGACGTGGTTGTTGTCTTGATCATTAGAAGAAAGATTTGATTGTAGATTTGATTGATGTGCAATACCATGCCCCCTTTGGGATGAAAATCAAAATTTGACAAGAAAAGTCAACGTTAAATGGTTTAGAAGCATGTTAATTGATTTGAGAAGTGGTTGTGCACATCCAGAGACGTGGTCTGCATCATTTGAAGGTCCAAAAGACCAAGTTTGACTAGGTTTGACTATGAGTTGAGCATGGTTGACTAAGTTGAAATTTTGATAGTTTGATATTAGATAATCAGTTAAGTTGAATTCTAGATTTCTTTGATGTTTAGAAGGTCGATTATGCAAGCAGTCGACCGTCCTAGGTGTGAAAATTTTAAATCATGATTTTGACAATATAAATGATCTTTTGATTTTGATCCTGAAAATGGATTCAAAATGTCAAAATTAGCCAAGGGTGCATGCTTGGTGATATGTTAAGAAGACCTTCATGTGATACTCAGTCCTGATGATATGTTTAGCATAATTTTGGAGAATCATTAAGCATCAAGCCAAATTAAAATCGTGAGATAAATACAACCATGCAAAGTGCAAAATGAGATGTAGAATGAAATGTAGACCTAGGACTTAGTCACTGATCATGTGTCGGTCTTTTTCATCACTAAATATTTTATTAGGTAACCGGATAAATCAATACAACATCCACTAGCACTAGTACATTTGAGACCTTTTTCCAATGGTTGATTGTCTAAATTCAGATAGTATACCGTCGATTAAGCGACACCATCCAACAATGCAGTTTTGTAGTCAGAAACACTGATGATTATGATAGGCATTGTACATGTGACGTCTATAGTTGTCGCAAAAGGGGGTTTCAACACAATGAATATACCTGTTAGGTCTACTTGTAGTCATCCCACGTTCGACAGATCTCCGTCAGACATAGTTAGTTACCGACAAAAATGTTGTACCTACGATGGGTAACCATCATAAGCTTCCAACACCTATCTGTCATTGGAAGATTGTATACCGATAGAAATTCTATTGGTGCGATGGTTATTCGTCTGGAATTTCTGACAGATTGTCATCTCTTCTCTGATGCCGTCGTAATTGCAACGGACATCACAATTTTTTTTAAAAAAATATAAATTTGTTGATCTAGTTTGACTCGATTGGTGTTCTTTCAGATTTGGTTGTCATTTGGAGATGACTTTATAGTAGATTCGGTAGCGGCTCGTACATTATTGAGTCGAGTCTAGAGACTTGGATTTGTAGATCACTATGGTGTCCGTGATGACTTGGGAGAAGTCTTCTTCTAGGTGAACCGAGCTGAGAGACTTGGATTACAAAAAGTGGGTCATTTGATGCAACTTATGAGACATTGGATGCCTCTTCACAGTGGGTTCATAGTGCGGTTTGTGGTGTTTCTTTGCGACTTGTTCTTGGTATCCATTGAAATGAATCGATATGACTTGATCTTGGGTCAAGACTTATTGAGGCGAGTTGAAGTGATCATTGCTCCTTGAAGTGATTGATGTTTCCAATAGATAGTCATCACTTTTAGTTTTGTCATCGATTATTCTTTGGTTTCCATCGTAATTGCAATTGGTGTTCACTATTTTTTAAAAATAAATATATATTTATCGTACGTTGATTGAGATCTTAAATTATTGAGCTTCTCTTTGTTTTGATAATAGTTTAACATTCTCTACTTAATAGGGCCAATTGCGTGAAGGTG
Organism: Chamaecyparis obtusa; assembly: GCA_027943335.1. Classification (NCBI taxonomy): domain Eukaryota; kingdom Viridiplantae; phylum Streptophyta; class Pinopsida; order Cupressales; family Cupressaceae; genus Chamaecyparis; species Chamaecyparis obtusa. The sequence goes on from BSBK01001745.1 coordinate 779,516, forward strand.
GAAGCTCATCTGGCCCCTCCTAGGATCCTCTTATGACCCTTTACGACACTTTAAGACCTCTAAGATGTGTATTCTTAGGGGTCGTAAAGGGTCATAAGGGGTCCTGGGACACAACAGCTAAGAACCATAAATGTAGGCATCATGGTCACAATTGTTTGGAGACACACCATAATTGAATGCTATACCCAGACAATGCAACACAACCACCACTCCTGTAGTTCCAAGTTGACACTCTGGGATCCAAAAACCAAAGATAAGGAATCTCTATATGGTTTTTGGATCCCACAGTGTTAACTTAGAACTACAAGAGTAGTGGTTGTCTTGCATTTTCTGGGTATAACATTCAATTATGTTGTGTCTCTAAACAATTCAGACCATGATGCCTACATTTATGTTTCTCAGCTGTTGTGATACCTACATTTATGTTTTGTACCTGTTGTGTTTATTTGCATGTTCTTTGTGTTTGGCTTCTCTCCCTCGCATCAAAAATTAGATTTTCCCACTCTGAATTGAGAATGTGTGTGCAACACAAGCATAATATGCACGAATAGCAGGTGGAGTTGAGAAGACCCAACATGTTTACATTTTTTTCTCCTTTTTTTCTTGTACACCATCTCTATCGGCAAGTTTCTTCATGGATGGCCTCCACTATCTTCTCCACTACAACTGTAACCACTATTCATTCTCCTGCGGTCATTACTATCTTCTCTATTGATTAGACCTCCACTGCAATTTCTTTGATGAAAAATTCCAAATTCAATGTTTGGTATTCCTTCATCTCCCCTCAACTCCATCACTTATGTGTATGGCTTCTCTCCCTCGCATCAAAAATAAGATTTTTCCCACTCTGAATCAAGAATGCACGTGCAACACAAGCAGAATATGCATATATAGTAGGTGGAGTTGAAAAAACACAACATGTTTGCATTTTTTTAATAGGTCAAAATTACAATGTTCGCAATGGTCTATAACTTAAAATACACAATTAAAGACCTCTATAAAAAATGCAACCCTATTTTGTTTTTTAGCTCCACCTGATATCCTATGTATATGAATTGAGATTGCATATTGAACTAGGCATCTCCTTCTGCATTGCCTGAAACCAAGAGCCTGTCATAGTTAACATCTAAATGGTGCGTCTCATCATCACAACTAATCCACCTTAAACAATTGATTAACCATTCTAGACAAGATGATGATTTAAGTATTGTGTTTTAGAAAAGAACCCATTGAACATTCTAATACTAATTTCTCCCAAAATATGAAATCCACTAAAATTTAGCGAAAACCCCTCCAACATTACAATAGTGTATAAAAGGAAACTCAATGTCTAAACATGGAACTAAGCTCAAACACGTGTAAATAAACATCAATCATTATCAAATAAACATCAGTCATTATCAAATAAGTTGCATAAATGAGAATCATTTTTTTTTGGCTTTCTCTTTTTTTCTACTTCCTTATATTGTTGCAAAGGCATATCCATGTCCAAAGCGTCATTTATTCTCAGCCGTGCATGTGATCTCATTGTCCTTTGCAAAGGTGGGTCCTTTGCAATAACAAATAAAAGGCTTCAATTAAAATATATTATCATAATTGGGGTTAATTTAAAATATATTCATTGTTGTTACAAGCATTTCAATACATTAAAAAACATAAACGTGACGCTCTTTACCTTGTCCAACCAAATCATCTTGCTTGGTGGCTTGAACCTCAACATGCTCATCGGGAACAACGTCCTCTGCATCCCCTGCAATTGCAATACAAAATGTTTTATTAATCCCAACACATTATAATTAAATTTTTATTACTATGCCAAATTCAATTTAACATGTTTGCTTGTATTAAATATTCATTAATCAAAATTCGAATAGAAAATGTATACCTTGAGTACTACAATTCACATTAGAATCGATGCCTCCATCGTGCTCGATCGGTGCAATATCAATATCGACAGGTTGCATTCCAATGTAAATAATTAGTGTATTTATCGACAATATATACATATAAATACAAGAAAAATACTGAGAAATTTTAATCATTCAGTTTACTACATATAAATATATTCACTTTAAAGTTTTAAATAAATATATAATCAATGTTTCCTTACTTAAAACAAATATATTCACTTTATGTTGGAACTTAACATCAAATACGGTAATTGGTAAAGTTTTCAACTTGAAATAAAAATCAATTGGCTTATTTACCTAATCAACAGATCCAACAGAAGAACCTTGTGCACTCATTGCTCGGTATCATTCAGGCATGACTTTATAGCCTTGTTTGAAGCTTATTTTTTTGTCCTCTTCTGTAATCAATTTTTTGAACTCCAAGACCTGCATTTTTTATTGGTATCATGAATTTTTTATTGTAGTGAATTTCATCAAAACTAAATTGATTGCAATTTAATTATAAATATTTGCATACAATTTTTCATTTACTAATACTTACAACTCATGCAACAAGTTTTGAATATCCACCTGAGCCAAGCCTATGTTTCCCGTGCTTTTGTTTTCTTGATGTTGTTGCCTTTGTTGTGTCAGGCAACCTATGTGATGTTTGAAGTATGTTAAATCACATAAGTACAAAGAGTAAATAGTACATAATTTCATTATTAACATGATCACGTACCTTCTTTCCTTGGGTGATAATACTCGTCCACTATGTCTTGCACTTCTCTCAAGTGCATCCTTTTTAAGATCCTCCCACTCATTAATAGGAATATAAGGAGGCCTCTTGTAATAAGGGTTAGGTTCTATTTGGCTCCTGTAGTTGTCCCTAATATACTTCAAAATAGTGCTCCCTTTGTCAAGGAGTCTAAGTTTATGAAAGACTTCGGGTCCAAAAAGTGTTGTCATAAAGTCAATGAGCTTATTCTTTAACCCTTTATCTTGTGCTGACCACCTTTTAAGAAAAAAAATTGTTAGATTCATAAATGAAGTGAAGCTACCTTTTAATATACTTGAAGAAAGGGATGAAATAAAATCTAATCTTGCAATGAAATCAAAATATGATACCATGTGTGTATGGTCAGCCCTAAAATGCGCAAACATTCATCATTAAGTTTTTCATAAAATAGATTATTCCCTGCAAGATAATTATGAGATTATTATAATTAGTTATTGCAAGGGACCCCATAGGGGGTTAGTGCATTACGTTATGAGTATTATATTATATAGTAAAAGAAAAGATCAGTCTTTAAAGTACCTGGAAGCTGGGCTACTCTCAAGGGAAATCCATCTTCATTGCTCACGAGCAATTGATCACACTGTATTGTTCCCGTACATTTAACATGAGTACATCCAGGAATTGCATCATCGCCTCCTTTATAAAATGAGTCCAATATTATAAAATGCCCCCTAAGAAAGAATATATAGTTCAAGTGAAATAAACACATGATAAATAAGAGAGAAAAAGATGAGTCTACTTACCAATAGTAGGTGTACTTGCCAAAATTTTAGGTGGAACTACCTCTATGGATCTGATCCTCGTACCAGGGACCATACTCAACACAAGTTCAATAGCAGGTGCTGAACAAAAATATTTTTAGAGCATAAAAAAATATGGATAACCATGGAAAAGATGGAGGATAAAACATGCGATGTACCATCCGAAGTATTTGCATCTAAGGTAATGCCCTTTAATCTATTTAGCATCCCCTATAAAGAGAACACATATATATTTTAGTTAATGACATAAATAAAATAGTATACTATAAAAATCATTATTAAACTTTTGTTATAATAAAAAACTACATTAATACTTAGTCTATAGTTTTGAATACGGCCAATCAACAAATCTGCTACCCTCTGTATTTCAGGAGTGTGAGGTTGAATATTTGCCATTCGAGCTAACTCTTTTGATATTGCACGAAGGACCCTTTCCAGTGCAACCACAAGATCGACCTCTAATAAAAAATCAACATCGAATGGATCATGCTCATTCTGCGGCTCCTCATGGACTACTTGTTCCTTTCCCTTTCTCTAATCAACACTCATTTGTGAGAACAATATTATTAGACCTTTATTTATAAGCAATCCAAAATAGTAGAACAACAAAATATATGCATTAACATAACAAAAATACGCATTGACATTTTTCTTGTATGTGCATTTGTACAACAACAATGAGTTTTACCTGTCGGGAAGAAGTCCCATGAGAACTATCACCACCGTGCGTATCCTGTGGCTGTTGATCCATACTATAGCTCTGTATTTCAAAAAAAATCATTCAGACATGTTAAAACATGTGTTCTTATTCTAAGTTACATTGAATAATAGATAATTATCAAAATGTGTACCACCTTGTCCATGATAGTGATGGGGTTTTTTGTATCTATGCGATTCAAATTGTAATCGATAAGCAACTCCTCGCCTCCATGTATTGATTTGATCGCACATACAAATACGTGATTTCCCTCGCGTGCCTCAAATATGTAATTGGGTTGCTTCTTAGTTGATGTAGGTCATGTACTGTTTATAAAACCTGCAATATTCCCTGATGCTTTTGGTCTTCCGTCAACGTATATAGCTACTTTTTTACTTTGTTCATTGACTTTTTGTTGTATATAATTTTCCGCGAGTGCATACCCACACATACTTTTTTTATATTTAACAATCTGCATCCAACTACTGTAATCATAACAAGGTCCGACATACTCCATCAATTCGAAAACTTTGTTGTAAGAGACCTTTATGCCGTCCATGGATAATAGGCCCAAACCATGTAATGAAGACGGTGCTATGCGATATATCCTCTTTTTAACACAAAAATTAGTGTTTATTGGAGGAAGTTCATCGGGGACCCATTGTTTCTGTAGATGTTTGTACCTAAATGACAGCTTAGAGTCACCTTTGCTCTCATCATTATAAGAACATGACCCCCCTTGAGCAAGGAAAAATTTCATGCATTTATTGAATTTCTTTCTGCTCTTTTGACCTCGAGTCGATCTCATTGAATTACATGTACTAAATGTCTCACTTTCTTCAATTCCTAGATTTTCCTCGCTCGAGGAAGACAATTTTGACAAATACCTTTTTGCTAGTACCTGCACCTCATGCAATGAGAAAGATAGGTGGCAATGAGAGATATTTTACATATGGTAAAAGACATTAATCTCTATGGGGTGTATTGACCTCTACCTAACAATCCATGAGACTGTGTGGGATACTTGACATAAGATAATAGTTATATAATCAGACAAACATAGTTCACTCCATAGTTTTCATTATATCTTGTGAAGGACATTATTCATTGTTAAAATTATCTATTTATCCAACAATATTTTAAATATCAACATTGCATATAACTAAACATCTCAGCACTGTATGGGACACCACTATTGTGGCATTTCCTCAAACAATTCTCGCCTTGCCACTAGTGTTTTTATTACATCTTGTGAAGGACTTTATACATTGTTAAAATTATCTATTTATACTTTCAGAATTAGCTCACTCCATTGCAGGGAACAAAGAGAATCCCCTGTGATTTAACATCATTGAGATGCCTCCTTTCATTAGCTTCATGTCACCTTCTCATAGCTTCTCATAGCTTCCTATGTGTTTCATCCTTCATTTATACACTTACCTCCTAAGGGGTATTCTTGAGTTAAAACACATTGAGTTGCTACAACTAAATTATAAATCATGAATTCACTATAAAATTAATTTACTATAAATCAAGGGGCATTATAAATCATGAATTTGCTATAAAATTAATGTATTGCTCTAGATTTCATTTGGGCATTTTGTCAAATGGTTGGCATGTCTGTTTATTCAAATGGAGTTATATCATTTGGAATGGATATATGATCAGTTGATATCGAATTCTATGTCAAGATTTACAGCATTAAATTGATCATAGTTAGAAGACTCAAACACAATAAGAATATGAGTATAGCCAATTTTTAGAAGAATATGAATGAATGCAAATATACATAAGTGGATGAACATAAATAATGAAGGTACCTAATATTGCCTGAAGTAATGAAGTGTTGACCCTGGGTTCAATCCAGTATGCTCATGTATGATCCAGAAACTGTAAGGAAAAAAAGGATGGGGTTAGATCCAAAGGATCTAAGCAATGCCTAACACCCTATTATTGATCATCATCTACAATTATGCATGTGCATAGTTAAGTCATAGACTTCTAAAAGGAACTATGCTATAGAACATGTGCACTTAGGAACATGTGTAGTGTATAGTAGTTGGAATCCAAATGAAGCCCTACATTTATGTCTCTATGAACACCTGGTGAATCATTGTTGTGACTGCATCATCCAAATAGTGGAAAAACAACACCAGATGTTGTTGTTCCATCTGGTGTTACTATGGCATCATTTCCAAATGATGCATCCACAACAGTAACCCACCATGCCCATCAACACAAGGCATACATGATCAAGCATAAGCAATGGAGGGGGCATTATCAAGGTCAAATCAAAGGTCAAATTTCATTCCTTGAAATTTTATATTTGTACAGTTATAAAATTTCACACCTTGAAATTTTATAACATAGTTCCTTAGCATTTGATCTTCATATTGTAGCCATGACTTGAGGTAGGCATTCAAGCTTTGTCTTCTCATTAACTCAATTTCATTTTGATGGCATTTGTTGATTTAATTGCGACACCAGCTTGGTTATAAACAAAAAAAAGAAAAAGAAAGTGTCATTTGTAATTTTTGTGACTTCGAAGAGCTATCATGAAGATGACACTGCACTTTTGTGTGGCACGAAGAGGGCATTCGAGTTTGGCTCGTGGGCTGCAAGCTAGGGCATCATGCATTGTTTATGAGCTCACTATTTGAGCACCTCATGTCCCAATTTGATTGGCCGGTGCTTTGTTTGTTATATTGAGTTTACATCATATATTTAGTCTTAATAAATATCTTATAAAACAACATAAAACTAACCCAAAATACTTTGTCTTAATAAAATCTTAATAAAACAATGCATTTAGTCTTAATAAAATCTTATAAAACAACATATATTGTGTGAAGTGTTTGATCTCTCTTTATTTGTTTTGCTGTTGATATTCACTATGTGGTACTCCCCGCTTATGATCATTTCATGAAGAAATGTCTTGATGGCTCGCAGGCTGCAAGCTAGGGCATCATACATTGTTCTTGAGCTCACTGTTTAATACTGGCATTGTTTACATCTTTTCATTTGGAATGCTTGATGACCTACGAGCTTTGAGAGCTACGACATCATTTCTATTACCTTCAAGGCATTGTGTGAAGTGTTTGATCTCTCTTTATTTTTTTTCTGTTGATATTCACTATGTGGTACTCCCTGTTTATGATCATTTCATGAGAAAATGTCTAGATGGTTCACGGGCTGCAAGCTAGGGCATCATGCATTGTTTATGAGCTCACTATTTGAGCATCGACCAATCAAATAAGGACATGAGGTGCTCAAACAGTGAGCTCATGATGACATAAACAATGCATGATGCCCTAGAAAAATAATAAAACAAATAAAGAGAGATCAAACACTTCACACAATATATGTTGTTCTATAAGATTTTATTAAGACTAAATATATTGTTTTATTAAGATTTTATTAAGACAAAGTATTTTGGGTTAGTTTTATGTTGTTTTATAAAATTTTATTAAGACTAAATATATGATCATACATTAATACACTTACTGTTTTGAATTTGAGCTCGGACATCATGCAATGTTATTGTTGTCATTGCATGCTTGCTCCTGTTGTGCACCATATATTGTTTTATACACTGTTTATTTCATTGAGACCATGAGCTTGGCATTTGTAATGTATTTTCTGTTATTGGATCAATGCTACCATGTAATTTGTAATTTGTGAATTCAAAGAGCTGCAGCAAAGATGACACTACATTTCTGCGTAGCACGAAGAGGGCATCTGAGTTTGGCGTGCGCAAAGAGGCCGAAACCATTTGGGAAGAGAGCACTAGCACTTGAGGTAGGCATTCGAGCTTTGTCTTCTCATTAACTTGATTTCAGTGGCATTGTTTATTTGATAGCATTGTTAATAGTGGCATTGTTTACATCGTAATTAGCATTTGGAATGCTCGATGACCCGTGAGCTTTGAGAGCTAGGGCATCATTTCTATTACCTTCAAGGCATTGTGTGAAGTGTTTGATCTCTATTTATTTTTTTTGCTGTTGATATTCACTATGTGGTACTCCCTGTTTATGATCATTTCGCAAGGAAATTTCTTGATGGCTCATGGGCTGCAAGCTAGGGCATCATACATTGTTTATGAGCTCACTGTTTAATACTTGAATTGTTTACATCTTATCATTTGGAATGCCTAATGACCCATGAGCTTTGAGAGCTAGGGCATCACTTCTATTACCTTCAAGGCATTGTGTGAAGTGTTTGATCTCTCTTTATTTGTTTTTCTGTTGATATTCACTATGTGGTACTTCTCGCTTATGATCATTTCATGAGGAAATGTCTTGATGGCTCACAGGCTGCAAGCTAGGGCATCATACATTGTTCATGAGCTCACTATTTAATACTGACATTGTTTACATCTTTTCATTTGTAATGCTTGATGACCCGCGAGCTTTGAGAGCTAGGGCATCGTTGCTATTACCTTCAAGGCATTGTGTGAAGTGTTTGATCTCTCTTTATTTTTTTTGCTATTGATATTCACTATGTGGTACTCCCCGTTTATGATCATTTCATGAGGAAATATCTTGATGGCTCACTGGATGCAAGCTAGGGCATCATACATTGTTCATGAGCTCACTATTTAATACTGGCATTGTTCATGAGCTTACTATTTAATATCTAGCATCATGCAAACATACATTAATACACTTACTATTTTGAATTTGAGCTCGGGCATCATGAAATGTTATTGCTATCATTGCATGCTTGCTGCTGTTGTGCACCATATATTGTTTTATACACTGTTTATTTCATTGAGACCGTGAGCTTGGCATTTGTAATGTATTTTCTGTTATTGGATCAATGCTACCATGTTGTTGAGGTTGTAGATGCATTGAATCACCACTGACATTCTATTTTGATAGCAAAAATATAACAAACAAAGCACCGACCAATCAAATAGGGACATAGAATGTGGGTAGATGCATTGAATCACCACTTCCATTCTATTTTGATGAAGATGAACTATGTTATACAATTTCAAGGTGAAATTTTATAACCGTACATATATTTTATGAGTATAACTGTACAACAAAAGAGCACCCACATGCCTTGGTTGTTATTGGTCTATGAAAGGTTTTGGTTTGCCTTTCCAAATTGAGATGTCATCCTAAGATTCAAAAGGACTATAGTACTAGTGAGGGCACCTAGGTAGGGCTGTTTGGTACCTAGTGTTCCTAAATTTTGGCTTGTAGTGGCCTTAGCCAAGCCACTAGGTTAGGGAGAAGCCAATTTGGTCTCTCTAGGTGTGCTAGCTAGTGTTTGTTCTTCTTTGTTATTTTGAGTCCTTGGTGTGTCTTTTGGAGCCTAGTTGTAGTAGTCTTAGCCAACTTTGCTAGGTTTCCTATAATAGGATAGTGTTCTAAAGTTAAACAAATGGCCTCTTTAATGTTTTAGAGGTTTGAAAATGGACTTTATGACCCTTACTCATTCAAGTATTGAGTGCTTTTGAGGTGTGTGTAGGTGGTTTTCCTATCCACAAAAAGTTGCTTGACAACTTTGAAAGTTGTCATGACAAATTTTCTTGCAAAAGCATGTAACCGGCTTGGACAGTGTTCTAAAGTTGAACAAATGGCCTCTTTAATGTTTTAGAGGTTTGAAAATGGCCTTTATGAACCTTACTCAATCAAGGATTGAGTGCTTTTGAGCTATGTGTAGGTGGTTTGTCTATCCACCAAAAGTTGCTTGACAACTTTGAAAGTTGTCATGACAATTTTTCTTGTAAAAGCATGTAATCGGCTCAGAAAGTGTTCTAAAGTTGAACAAATGGCCTCTTTAATGTTTTAAAGGTTTGAAAATGTCCTTTATGACACTTAATCAAGGATTGAGTGCTTTTGAGGTGTGTGTAGGTGGTTTGTCTATCCACCAAAAGTTGCTTGACAACTTTGAAAGTTGTCATGATAGTTTTTCTTGCAAAAGCATGTAACCGGCTCAAGAGATAGCTAGCCTGATCCATGGGCCCTAAAAATGAGGAGGGAGCTATTTAAGCTTTGAAAACATAATTCAAGGCATAGGGAAGAGTGTAGTACGGAGAGGAAACTTTTGGTTGCAGTTAGACTATGTAACTAGTTTTCCTTTGACAAAGATATACATTTTTATGTTGACAGAGATAAGAAATGGATTGAATATCTGATTGTAATGTTTTCATGTGATGATTGTTAATGTTTTTGAACTCATAGGATAGTTATTTAGCATTTAATTTCAGTTTTGAGTTAGTCTTCATAGTTTTCTTTATTTTGGCCTGTCTCGGGTTACTACTGACAGAGCTTTGAATAATGGAGTGCTAGAGCACTCTCCCACCATACAATCTATATGAGTCTATGAGATTTGTGTCTAGACTCCCTGTAATATATGTTGTGCAAAGGAGGGGCCCTAGAAAGTTTAGGATGTATTTATAAACTGATGCCCTAGGCAAGCTATCAGTGTTTGGTTAGGGGTTAGTGTGCTGTTGCAGAGCAGATGGAGTGATTGAGGGTGCTCAAAGCCTGGTTCAAATGATGTGGAGGGGAGGTCAGATGCATGATCATGCATCTCTAATGTAGAGAGAGCTCAGGGGATTGTGGATACAAGAGAAAATACTAAACCCTCACTATTACAGATAGTGAGTTACCAAACCCTCATTTATAGCCCCATTTTCAGCAGGCCCTATACAGACAGTATGGGAAAAGGAGACCGACAAAATCTTAAAGATCTCCCAAGAGGGTATTCAAATTTATAATTAGTTGGATGCTTTGCTCAAAGAAGTTTGGAGTTATTAGTAGAAAAAGGTCAATTAGGCCTACTAAACCTAGTAGCCTTTTTAGGCCAGACAATAGACAAAACTTTTTAGAAGGGACATAGAGGTTCCTAGAGTAGTGAACTTTATCATATTCTTGGTGTCATAGACTGAATGGATAAAGGAGGAGTTTGAAAATTCTTATAAGGGGACTAGGATAGTATCCTTAAGGCTAGGAGATTAGCCTCTTTGATTCTAGGAGGGCCTAGGACAAAGTTATAGCAAGGTCTATGTAACATCAAGTACCCTAGTTTGCATTATTAGATGATCTTGTTAAATTTGTGTTCATTTCATACAAAGATACATGTAAAGGAAAAAATAAATTTGCATCTAAAGATTACATGTATATATATGAAAAATAACTTGTATATACTATACAAGGAAAATAAATTTCAGAAGAAAATGCAAGAGTATAGGCATACATAAGAGGATGGACATAAATAATAAGGGTGCCAAACATTGCCTGAAGTGATGAATTTTTGACCCGGGTATGAATCTAGTGTGCCCCTATGTGATCCAAAACTTGCAAAGAAAAGAGAGATGGGGGTTAGATAAAAAAGATCTAAGAAATGAATGGAATCCTATTACTAATCCTCATCTATAATTATGCATGTGCATAGTCAAGCCATACACTTTTGAAAGAAAAATAATGCTACAGGACATGTGCACTCAGAAGAATGTTGTAGAGAGTAAATTGTTGCATTTATGTCTGCATGAACACCTAGTGAGTCACTATTGTGATTTCAAGTAGATATTGTAACATAACAACATGGTTGGAAGCCCCAAGGAGGACCCATTTCATGCACTGAGTAAGCTACATCAAAACAAAGAGGTACACAAATCTGCATCATCTATACTGATGTCCCTATTTGATTGGATGGTGCTCTGTTTGTTATATTGCTGCTATCAAAATAGAATGGCAGTGGTGATTCAATGCATCTATAGCCTCAACAACATGGCAACATCGATCCAATAACAAAAAATACATTACAAATGCCAAGCTCACAGTCTCAATGAAATAAACAGTGTATAAAACAATATATGGTGCACAACAACAACAAGCATGCAATGACAACAATAACATTGCATGATGCCCGAGCTCAAATTCATAACAGTAAGTGTATTAATGTATGATCTAATAGCAACAACATCATATATTTAGTCTTAATAAAATCTTATAAAAAAACATAAAACTAACCCAAAATACTTTGTCTTAATAAAATCTTAATAAAATAATATATTTAGTCTTAATAAAATCTTATAGAACAACATATATTGTGTGAAGTGTTTGATCTCTCTTTATTTTTTTTGCTAGGGCATCATGCATTGTTTATGTCATGATGAGCTCACTATTTAAGCACCTCATGTCCCTATTTGATTGGCCAGTGCTCAAACAGTGAGCTCATAAACAATGCATGATGCCCTAGCTTGCAGCCCGCGAACCATCAAGACATTTCCTCATGAAATGATCATAAACGGGGAGTACCACATAGTAAATATCAACAAAAAAATAAATAAAGAGAGATCAAACACTTCACACAATGCTTTTAAGGTAATAGCAATGATGCCCTAGCTCTCAAAGATCGTAGGTCATCAAGCATTCCAAATGAAAAGATGTAAACAATGCCAGTATTAAACAGTGAGCTCATGAAAAATGTATGATGCCCTAGCTTGCAGCCCACGAGCCATCAAGACATTTCCTCATGAAATGATCATAAACAGGGAGTACCACATAGCTAGTGAATATCAACAGAAAAACAAATAAAGAGAGATCAAACACTTCACACAATAGATGTTGTTTTATAAGATTTTATTGAGATTAAATATATTGTTTTATTAAGATTTTATTAAGACAAAGTATTTTCGGTTATTTTTATGTTGTTTTATAAGATATTTATTAAGACTAAATATATGATGTAAAATAAATATAACAAACAGAGCACTGACCAATCAAATAGGGACATGAGTTGCTCAAACAGTGAGCTCATAAACAATGCATGATGCCCTAGCTTGCAGCCCGTGAGCCATCAAGACATTTCCTCATGAAATGATCATAAACAAGGAGTACCACATAGTGAATATCAACAACAAAGAAAATAAAGAGAGATCAAACACTTCACACAAACACTTCACACCTCACATCAACCATACACTTTTAAAATGAACTATGCTACAGAACATGGGTGTGTGTTAATGTGATTCAAAAACTATTATGGAAGATTATTTTATTATTGAGATAAGGATATCTTAATTCTACAAGAATAAATATTTTGAAAAATATTTGAATTTAATTTTGACAATAACATGAGGAGTGGATATATTTCAAGCTTCAGCGAGACTTCATACCACGCATTGTTCGTAGATTACGTTCAATGCATTATTTACGCTTTTATTGGTGGGAAAACTCTTGAAAACATGCAAAAGAGATTGCATTCAACCATGTTGTTTACATGACACATGTAGTTTACCTCCAGTCTAAATCAACATTGCATACAAATCTATGAACGGTGCGTGGTACGAAGCTTCGCTTAAGCGTGAAAATGATAAGCATTATGATGTTGATGGTATGGTGTGGTAAGCACAAGTATAATTTCTCGTAAGCTGCTATTGGTATAGTTTTTTTTTTTCAATAGTTGCAGAATCCATCTTCTCCTATACTTACACGTATGTATACATTTTGGGCTTGGTTTTAATGTCATGTAAATTTGAGTGAAATGGTAATAATATTTAAGAGCAACACGTATGACATTTTAAACAAGTATGCATATACATTATATAACAAGAGTGATATATTTTAATGGAAACACTTAATGAGAAGGATGCCTATATAACAGGAGGAGTGATATATTTTAATGACAATGGACATAGAAATTGCAGTGAAACTCTATAATTTATTATTGTAAGTGGACATATAAATTGCAGTGTAATTAGTAGGATGATTGTAAGTGGACATAGAAATTGCAGTGAAACTCTGTAATTTATTATGGCTCAGTGTTGTATATCCATAGTCAATGTCTATTTAAACTTTAGGATGATACTTATATGATGTCTTAAGTAAATTGTTCTTACCTTGAGACTAGTACACCATGGGATTAGAGGATGGTTGTTATAATAGCAACTGTGTGTCTGTGGGATACTTTTATATTTTGTATTAAATGATGATAGATACATATGCATTTCTTCCTTTTGCAACAGTTTATATTCTGATACTTATATCTTGAATTATCAAATGACTAATGAGTGATAATTTCAAAAGTTTATCATAATTAAAGGCATGTGAATTCATATTTTACTTAATCTGAATGCCACTGTGTAATGTTTTTACTTACGGTATTAATCTTAATATATCCCTATGAAGATATTCCTATTTTATTATTGATGTCCCTATTTACATCTTTTCATCAAATGACCCAAAAACATCAAGAATAGTCCTATATGGTCACTAATAGCCAACTTTCAGAAGAATATGAATGAATGCAAACATACATAAGTGGATGAACATAAATAATGAAGGTACCAAACATTGCCTAAAGTAATGAAGTGTTGACTCGGGGTTCAATCCAATATGCTCTTGTATGATCCAAAACTTGCAAGGAAGGAAAAGATGGGGTTAGATCCAAAGGATCTAAGCAATGCCTGACACCATATTACTGATCCTCATCTACAATTATGCATGTGCATAGTCAAGCCATACACAGACTCAACAACATGGTAGCATTGATCCAATAATAGAAAATACATTACAAATGCCAAGCTCACGATCTCAATGAAATAAATAGTGTATAAAATAATATATGGTGCACAACAGTAGCAAGCATGCAATGAAAACAATAACATTGGATGATGCTTGAGCTCAATTTCAAAATAGTAAGTGTATTAATGTATGTTTGCATGATGCCATATATTAAACAATGAGCTCATGAATAATGCCAGTATTAAATAGTGAGCTCATGAACAATGTATGATGCCCTAGCTTGCAACCCACGAGACATCAAGACATTTCCTCATGAAATGATCATAAACGGGGAGTACCACATAGTGAATATCAACAAAAAAAAAATAAAGAGAGATCAAACACTTCACACAATGCCTTGAAGGTAATAGAAATGATGCCCTAGCTCTCAAAGCTCGCAGGTCATCAAACATTCCAAATGAAAAGATGTAAACAATGTCAATATTAAACAATGAGCTCATGAACAATGTATGATGCCCTAGCTTGCAGCTCGTGAGCCATCAAGACATTTCCTCATGAAATGATCATAAGCGGGGAGTACCACATAGTGAATATCAATAGCAAAACAAATAAAGAGAGATCAAACACTTCACACACTACCTTGAAGGCAATAGAAGTGATGCCCTAGCTCTCAAAGCTCATGGGTCATCAAGCATTCCAAATGATAAGCTGTAAATAATGCAAGTATTAAATAGTGAGCTCATAAACAATGTATGATGCCCTAGCTTGCAGCCCGCGAGCCATCAAGACATTTCCTCATGAAATGATCACAAACAGGGAGTACCACATAGTGAATATCAATAGCAAAACAAATAAAGAGATCAAACACTTCACACAATGCCTTGAAGGTAATAGCAATGATGCCCTAGCTCTCAAAGCTCGTGGGTCATCGAGCATTCCAAATGCTAATTATGATGTAAACAATGCCACTATTAACAATGCTATCAAATAAACAATGCCACTAAAATTGAGTTAATGAGAAGACAAAGCTCGAATGCCTACCTCAAGTTCCAGTGCTCTCTTCCCAAATGGTGTCGGCCTCTTCGCGCACGCCAAACTCAGATGCCCTCTTCGCACCATGTAGAAATGCAGTGTCATCTTTGCAATAGCTCTTTGAATTCACAAATTATAAATGACACTTCCTTTTTCTTTTTCTTTTTGTTTATAACCAAATGGGTGTCACAATTACGACAATAGCATCACTATTACGACACTGTCGGGGGCATTTGCAAAAAAAAATACAAAAACCATACACAAATTATAGTGGCATCACAAATTAGCGTCAAAATTTGACCCCAAATGTTGTAGTGTAGTTAGGAAACTATAGACATATGAATATTGATTTGTATGCTCAAAAGTCAATACAACACCCATTGGCTAGACAACCATGGACATATGAATATTGATTTTGTTTTCGGAATGTCGGATTATATATAAGCACTAAGGCACAAATGCTAGGATGACCTAAATATCATGTCCATTTTGATATAGAAATTTGTATAAGCATCAAAACATAAATGTTGTGATGACCTGAATAAACTTCTTTGAATTTTTTGAGTATCAATGGTCGAGGTACACGTGGCCATCCAATTGTGATGGAGGCACTTATAGTGGACACCAATTCAATCCAGAATTTCCAAAGTTATTAGATTTTCACTCAAAGCAGAAAACAAAGAAAAGATTATGCCCCCAGTCATCACTCTCTAAATCCTGTAAAGGACATCATCAAAGAGCTCGAAAGGACACAATATGCAAAAATTTCAATGTGAATCAATAAGCATACAAAGAAGATTAAAGCACACATCAAAGATTGTTTTCATTCGTGTTGATGTTTTTTTGTGTTGTTGTAGATGCAAAATCCTTTATAGTGAAGAGATAGGCAAACTAACTCAGATGTAGCTTCAAAGGACTTTGACTAGATATGACTCATCTGAGGTATTGAGGACTATAGGATATGACATTGATTGCCCCCAAGTTTGAACATTGATAGGATACCAACACTTTTGCTGACCGACTTTATTGAAAACAAGGATATATACAGACTAAAGAAGACTAAAAGCTGGGAAATACCAAGATTGTGCTGATAGATGGAGCATTTTGAACAAGTGGCACCCGTTTGCCAGGTTTTCACCATCTTGGCAGAGATTCTATTTTTGCTACTAAGGAGCCTGTTTCCAGGTTTTCACCAAGGCACTTTTTCTTTTTCTCATTTTTTTGTATTTTTAATTTTTAAAATTTTTTTTTTGTATTTTTAATCTTTTCAAATTTTTTTTACATTTGATATTTTTTGATTTTTTTGTGATACATCAAGGTGCCTAGTTGCTAGGTTTTCACCAGGATGATCATTTTTTCAGGAAATTTTGCAAAGACTGAATGCCTTAGGTGTAGAATTTCTTCAGATGGAGAATGTTGATTGGTTCTCAGAGCTGTTCTCCTTCAGTTGTTGAGAGTTGATAGGCTCCAGAGCCAAAAGTAGTAGTGATAACAAAGGGACCCAGCAGGTTGGGTTCAAACCTCCCCTTGCATTCTCGATGTGATTGATTTTTAGGATTCTCTCTGAAGACTAGGTCGCCAACCTGAAATTCTCTATATCTGAATTTCTTGTTGTAGCCTCTAGACATTCTTTTATGATATACTCTGAGATGATCATATGCTGCTTGTCTGCGCTCATCTAGTAGTTCAAGTTCTTGCAACCTAGACACTTTGTAGTCATCATCAGTTACTAGACCATGCATTCTGATTCTTAATGATAGGATTTCAACCTCAATAGGTAGTACCACTTCAGACCCATAAACTAAAGAGAATGATGTAGCCCCAATGGGTGTTCTAATACTTGTTGTGTAGGCCCAAAGAGTTGGATTGATCATGAGAAGCTAGTCTCTTCCTATTTTATTAACTGTACGATGAAATATTTTCAGTAAGTTCATATTGGATGCTTCAGCTTGTCTATTCCCTTGAGGATTGTATATAGATGACCAATGTTGCTTGATCTTGAATTTTGAGCACAAGGAATTTAAGTCCTTATTCTTGAATTGGCCACCAGTATCTGTGACTATTGAATGTGGGATTCCATACTGACATATTATGTAGTTTAGGATGAACATTGAAATTTGTTTTCCAGTTGCTTGAGTCAAAGGAACTTCTTCTACCCATTTTGTGAAATATTCTATAGTTGTAATGATATGGGTATGTCTATTGGAAGAATGTAGATGTATAGCTCCTATGCGATTAAATGCCCATTGTTGAAAAAACCATTGTGTAGTAAAGGGGATAAGATCTCTCCCTGGTGCATGAATCAAGTTACCATGGACTTGACATTTTTGACAGTTCTTAGCAAATTTGATAGCCTCTTTCTCCATTTCAAGCCAATAATACCCAACCCTAATAAGTTTTCGAGCTAGTGTTAAACCATTGGAATGTGATGCACACATACCTTCGTGGACTTCCTCTAATGCATGTTGAGACTCTTCACATTCTAAAGATTTATTTCACCTAAGAAGTGTACCATCTAGATTCCATTTGTATATATCATTACCAATGATGACATACCGGGATGCATTTCGGATAAGCTATCGTTTCTCATGGTGGTTGAAGGTGTCGGGTATGATTTGGTCTTGAAGGTAGGAGAAAAGGTTTTTGTATGTGGAGGAATCATGACCAACAATAGTGCAGATCATGTGGGTTTCGGGGGAATCATATGCAAGAAATGACAGTGCTTCCACTAGGATCTCATAGCATAGCTCATGTTCGGGCTGCTGTAGTAGAGATGATAACATTGCCATAGCATCAACAACCTTGTTCTTCATTATAGGAACCTATTCAAATGTGATAGATATGAAATATTTCTTTAAGTCATCTACCATGCATTTGTATGGAACTAATTTCTCATCTTTTTTTTGGTACATATCATTGACTTGGTGTATTACAAGCTGTGAGTCTCCATGAATGTGTAATTCTGTCACTCGCCACTCAATTTATATCTTCATGCCATTGAGTAAAGCTTCATATTTAGTAATATTATTTGTGCAAGGAAACTTGATTATGAATGCTTTAGGTATTGAGTAACCTTGTGGTGTTATGAATAATATGCCTTCTCCAGATCCATTATGTGTGTAAGATCCATCAAAGAAAAGATGCCAAGTCCCGAAAGATATGTGCATGATGGATGAATCAGGAAATTCCATTTGTAATAGTGTATCATCAAACATTGGTACTTCATCCAACTAATCTGCAATGACTTGACCTTTGATAGCTTTCCTTTCAATGCATTCAATGTCAAATTCTCTTAATAGCATCACCCATTTAGCTAATCTACTTGTGAGGGCAACTTTGCTTAATAAGTATTTCAATGAATCTATCTTAGCTATCAATTGCACTATATGAGCTAACATGTAGTGTCTCAGTTTCTATGATGCAAAGATCACAGCTAGACAAGCTTTCTCAATCCTTGAATAGTTCTTCTCATAAGCTACCAATGTTCTGCTAATGTAGTAGATAGCTCTCTCCTTCTTATTTTCATCATGTTGTGCTAATAATGCCCCCAGTGATGTATCTATGGTAGAGACATATAGAATCAATGGCTTCCCTTAAATAGGAGGCATCAAAATAGGAGGATTTGATAGATACTGCTTGATATGATTGAAGTTATTTTCACATTCCTCACTCCATGAGAAGGTCACACCTTTATACAATGTCTTTGTGAAAGGTTGTGATATGTCAGCTAACTAAGAGATAAAACATCTAATTGATTGCACCCTTCCTTCTAAGATTCTCATTTGACTGATATTCTTAGGAGGTTGCATCTCCATGATAGCTTTGACCTTAGCAGGATCTACTTTAATGCCTTTCTTTGAAACAATATAGCCTAGGAGCTTTCCATAAGTGACACCAAAAGCACACTTTTTAGGGTTTAGTCTGAGACTAAACTTCTCCATTCTATCTAGTATTTTTCTCAAGTCACTCAAATGTTCATATCTTATCATTGATTTAGCCAAGGTGACATCAACATAGTCTTCCATAGTTCGATGCATCATATCGTGAAAGATAGATGTCATATCTCATTGATATGTAGCACTAGTATTCTTAAGACCAAATGGCATGACATTCCAGCAAAAGGTACCCCATGCACACGTGAAAGTTGTTTTCTCTTGATCTTCAGGAGAAATTTTGATTTGGTTGTATCCAGAGAAACCATGCATTAAAGAATACATCTCAAAGCACGCAATCATGTCCACTATCATATCGTGGAAGCGGAAAATCATCCTTAGGGCATGCTTTGTTTACATCTCTAAAGTCTATGCATACTTTGATAGATTTATCTAGTTTTGAAATAGGAAGTATGTTGGAGATCCATTCTGCATAATCTATAACTCAGATAAATCCAGCTTTTAGAAACTTTTCTAGCTCAACCTTTACTAGAAGTGCAACATGTGGATGCATCTTTCACAACTTTTGTTTAACAAGTTTGACTCCTGGAGCAATAGAAAGATGATGCATTATTAGATTTGGATCTAACCCTGGCATATATAAATACTTCCATGCGAATTTGATTTTCTTTTTTGTCAAGAATGTAGTGAATGCATGTTTTTCTTCTTCTGAAAGAGATTGTGCTACATGAATAAGTTGTGGTTCCTCTGTTGTACCCAAGTTGATAGATTGAGTGAGCTCTATCAATAGTGGAGATTTGTCCTATAAATGACTTGAAAGGACATCAAATATCTCATCCTTAGGCACCTCAGAGAGGTTTTCACCTTCAAATACATATTTTATTTTTAGGTTTGTAGGTTCTGAGACTGCCACAAAGTGGTTTTCACCCTCAGAACTCTTTTTCTATTTAATTTTATTCTTTTGACTAAGATACTTGATATCTGACTCTATCATGTTGATGCTAGGTTCACCAATAGAAGTCATCATAGGCTCCATTGCATTGAGGTAGCAATCAAGGGCATAGTCAGTCGGGAAGGTATGGATGTCTTGGCTCTAATCAGTAGAAGTTCAGTCAATGAGCTCTGGATGTTGGATAGTCAAGTTATGGGAGGATTGGGAAATGGTGTTCACACATATGATGTTGTCATCATTGGTCCTAACCTGAATCTCAAATTCAAAGGTGATATCACTACTCAGAATGTTCAATTCACAAATAGTCTCAATGTCATTATTGGATTCCACTTCAATTGCAGGTGGATCAAATTCGTTAAGTTTGTCATTTCACTCTAGACTTACATTGGATTTAGGTGAATATTGGTGAATCACATCAATGTGTTTTTCAGTGATAAGCTCATCTTCTTCTGGAATGACTCCCCATTCATAGTCATTTGATTCATCCTCTGTTTCTTCATTTAGACCTTTGGGAAATTTGAGAATATGTGTAAAGTCAGGATGAATCCCCCAAGCAGGATTACCTTCAGATTATAAGAAGAATTCATACTCATGGGAGTCTATTTCAAAATCACTACCATATCCCAAGTGTTCATCTATTGTGGAGATTTACCTTCTTCTTGTTTGGTAGTAGGTTCTTGTGTGTCTACCACATTGATTTTCTCCTTAGGTTTTTCCTCATCCCTTAGAAGATCTAGTATTTCTTTAGGAAAACATTCATAAGGAATAAGTTCAGAGCTATCTGAATCATCACTATCTGACTGTTGTGTTTCTTCCTTTAGCTGAGTTTCTTTAGGAGTTATCTATTTTAGGACATGTGCTGAGTTACCACCAAGGTGGAAGGATTTCTTCTGATAACCTAGACCTGTAGTATCTTGTTTTATCTGGCCGTGGTGTTCAATGGGTTGTATAAGACCTTTGCATCTTGTTCCTAGAGGTCCTTTTCCTTTGTATCCCATTTTAGAGATGAGTTTTTGACCTGGTCCATATGAATTTGAAGGAATTCTATTTAACTTGGAGTCACATTTTTGAATTGACTGGGATTCATCTTTGTATAGCCATGCAAGCACAACTTCATCTTCTTCAAACTCTTTCTTGGACACTTGTTCTATGACAAAACTTCAATTATAGATGGTTTGAGGTTCTTTAGACTCTTGCTTTATCTGTTTTAAAGGCTTCCCATAAGAGTTAGGCAAGACTGGGAGAGATGTTAGAGATAGGACTGGTTCCATAGTGTATTCTCCCATGCCTATGTCCTTGATTTTGACCTCTTTGGCAATGTCTTCCATCTTGGATGTAGATGATATGTTTGTTTTCTTGGTAGGAGACTCTATTATTTGGGACAAGTTTGTCAACACTTTCTTTCAATGCCTTACATGATGTAGATATGTCAGTTGGAATTATTACCACTACTCCATCATAAGGAAATTTCACACATTGGTGGTATGTCAATGGAATAGCTTTCATCTCATGTATCCAGTGCCTCCCTAGAAGAATGTTGTAAGCCAATGGAAGATATAGAACTTGATAGGTGATGTCTTTGATAACTGGTCCTGTTCTGATAGGTAAGATAATTATTCCCTTGGAGGATCTTTCTTGCTCATCATATGCTTTTATAATAATTTTCTTTTTAGGATCAATAGCATCTTCTGATAATCCTAGTTGTGTGATCAATTTGTAGGAACAAATATTCAGACCAGCGCCTCCATCTATCAACACACATTTGACACAATGGTTTTGGATCAAGACTTCAATGTGCAAGGGCTGGTTATGCAGATGACTCAATGAATTGTCATCTTCCTTTGAAAAGGAGATATACTGGGGGGATGTTAGATGACCAACCATAGTCTATAATCTATCTAGATCAAGATTGTCAGGAAGATTGGACCAAGCAGAGCTTTATCCAGAATAGCCCTATGAGCAGGAGATATCCGAAGCAACTCAAACATGGATATTTTTGCATTGGTATGCTGGAGTTGTTGGACAATACTGTATGATGTTGGTCTCGTCTCTATAGGAGTTGATGATTTTGAGGTAGCCCTCTATTTAGAAGCATATGAAAGATTGAAAGGCACCTTAGGGGCATTTGATGAACTTGAGTTTTGTCCTTGTAGGTGTATCTGAGCTTGTGATCAAGTTACTGCATTTGCTGATTGATTATCTCTATCGTTTCTCACAATAGTGATGACATTGCAATGTTCAGATAGGCATGGTTCAACCATGTTTATGACAACATTGTTTCCAGAGTAGGCGTAATTGAATTTAGTACCCATGTTAGGTTGAGAAGATGAATCTCCTTAACCATATTTCAAAAATGGTTCTATGAATGTCGTATGATCATTGTTGGTTTTGTGACTATCAATTACAATTTCTCCATTATCAATTTTGTCTTGTATGAGATGCTTCAAGTGTATGCAGTTATTGGTTTTATGACCTTTGTTTCGATGGAAGTCACAAAAATTAGTCTCTCTCCACCATTTAGGTTTAACTTCAGGATCAAATGGTTTTATCTCAGGTAATGTGATGATTTTTTTTGCCAATAAAGTTTTCATGGAAGATTCTAAGGACTCACCCAAAGGAGAGAACTCATGTTTTGGTGTTGTAACCCATGGTTTATAGTCTTTCAACTTTTTAGAAGGTTCAGATTCCTTTTGTTCAAAAACTTTCATGGCTTGGGTGCCAATGGTGAGATTGAATGCCGATGCCTTTGATGGAGCATTGATGTGATCGACATCACCATCTATTACAACATTCTTGTTCTTGTTCCAAAATTTACCTTTATCTTTGTTGTTGGAACTAGAACCTGATTCATACTTTCTATCTTTGTTAAGCGATATCTCTCCCTTACGAGAAAGCACATTTTCAATTTTTATGGCATTTTCTACCATTTTCTCAAAAGAAGTATGATTCTAGATTTGCAGATGATAGTTGAGTTCCAGAATTAGATTGTTGATGAAGATTTCAAGTTTTTCAGTTTCTGGAATGGATCTAGCATAGAGTGAGAACATCTTTCTCCATCATTTGAGGAAATTTAGGAAGGGTTCTCCTGTCTTTTGTTTCAAATTGTAGATATCGATCATGGTGACCAGATGTTGAATATTGTAGGAGTATTGTTGGTAGAACAACTTGATTAACTCCTCAAAAGTTTTGATAGTTGGAGGTATTTTAGAGAACCAATGAATGGATGATCCTCCCAGAGATTGTGGGAAAAGACACATCAACTAGGTTGGTTCATGCATAAACTCCATGGATTGAGTACATAATTCTCTGACATGATCTTAGGGGTCAGAGTTTCCATTGTATTTGTCATACTTAGGCATTTCCACTCTTTTTGGGAATGGTGGCATGTACAAGTTTTTATCAAATGGAAAAGGACATAGGGCCTCCATAGAGAACTCCTTAGGTTCCTTATCTTTTTCTAGCTTGTTGAGCTTAACTTGCATAGCATGAATCTATTTCATCATGGCTGTGATGGGAGTTTCTTCCTCTTGGGTGATGATATTTTCAACATTGAAATCTGGAGGAAGTTTGGCTCCTTGTCTGGCTAGGTCAAGAAAATAAGCCTCTTTGTCTTCTTACAAGAAGTGTTTCATCAGTTTTTGAAAGTGTTCATCACTTCTATATCACTCAATTTCAGACGGGGTTGGCTCTGGATCTTCATGATTAGATTGATGGCCTTGGAATCCTTGGTTTCCTCCTCCTTAAGACATTGTGTTGTTATGAGGACTACCAGGGATTGATTGATGTGGAGGTGATTGAGTACCTCCATGGATTGATACAGGTGGAGTTTTGTAACCACCTTTCAAGTAGATATTACCAAGAGTATCTTCTCCAAAGAGATTTGTGTTTTAGGGTTGATGAAAGGTTTGAGCAATCACAAAAGATGCCGCTGAAGAGATTATGGATTGTTCTCTTTATTTTCATTGTGAGGAAGCTCTATTTTCCACCATTTGATGAACTACAACTGATTTAGAACCTGAATGAAGAATCTATAATTTAAGATTACTGAGGGGTTGATGATTAGATATGAAAGATGATTTAAATCAGTATTATGTTGTCATTGATGTCAACTAGCTTGACAATACTTATCTTGTTAGTTACTATACCGACACATCTGAAGAAAGGTGAAAGAGATGAACAGAAATATCTACATGAGGAAGATGTATATGACAGATGAGGATAAGGGATACACTAAGTAACTTGTTGATGAGTCTGTGACTTGATGAAGTTGACTTTAGTATGTTGCATTCATCTATGATGAAGAATAGAGTTGAAAGACACAAAGCAGTGTTGTCGGTAAATAAAGCATTTTTGTATACACCAATGAAATGTAGTGTATATCAAGCACAGTGTTAACCGAGCTTGTGTTCACCGACGCATTTCTTTGTTAACTGAGAAAAACATAAAGGAATTAAATGATTAGTTTAGTCGATAAAGTGATGACCTATAAAGTGTATGAAATAGAGGTAACGGATAAGGTTTGTTATGAAGATCGACAGCTAACATAAATCAAAAGGGATCTAATGGAGTAGATTGAAACATGTTACTGACACATCAGTTGAGGAAGCTTAAAGTGGCAAAATCTATGAATGTGATTAAGTGGCAAAATCTGATGGAGGAAAAGAAAATGGTTTACTCGTCTATATAAGAGACATTGGTTTCATTATTGAAATAGAGCTGGAAGAAGAAGATACTGCAGAATTATCACGTGAAGGAGTTTTCATGCATTCTGATCATACTGGTTAATAAGAACCGAACTGCAGAGCAATTACCGAGCTACAGAGAGTAATTACCGATGGATAGCAAGTTGATATAGTATTGAATCTAAAGTGTCATATTGATAAAAAAATATTTGAATGAGTTGAGCATTGATCTGTAAACTAAAAATTGAAGTTGTTTCAAGGAAGATCATCTACTGTTACATATTTAACCATTGTACACAGTCAAATCTCTTAATCGAGTGGACTATGAATGTCTTTTGATGTTTCATTCATAGAGTGAACATTGTTATCCTGTCAACCCCAGAGTGACTGCTGGTTGGACAATAACTTCTGGTCTAAAATCCTCTAACAAGGTCACACCTAATAGTGTGTTTGTAACCTTTAACAGGGTTGGGTCTTCACCGACCTCACTTCAGAAGAGTGAACAATTTTGGGTTGCCGGTCCCAGGTGGTTTTTCCCTTCATAGGGTTTCCACATTAAATCTCATGTTATGTGTTGATTTTGATATTTGTTTGTTATCATACTTTGCATATTACTTGTTAGATTTAATCGGTAACTATTATAAATTTTAGACTGACAATCGGTAAAAACACAAATATTGAAAGTATTATATGTTTACCGAGTAGTAGAAGTAGTAGAATTGTTTTGGATTATACATTTTGAATTGTGGGACACTGGATAATTGATTCACCCCCCTCTCAGTTATTCTAACAATTGGTATCAAAGCTGTGGTTGCTTAGAACAGAGTTTTAAGGACTCCAGCAAAAAGGTCTCAAGATGTATAAGAGGGAAGTGCCAAAGCTGAACAAAGATAACTTCACAGTATGGAAAAGCCGGATGAAGTCGCACATATCTAGAATTGGGAATTTTGCACTAGAACTAATGGAGAATGGCTACATTGAACTGCTCATTGGTCCCTTAACTCTTGATTAACTGAAGGATAGGCATGAACACAATATTACTATGATGGAACTTGTTGCTACCTGTATTGATGCCGAATTTGAAGACATCAAGGATTGTGATACAACTAAGAAGATGTGGGACAAGCTGACTCTAATATACAGTGGAGATGCGAATGTTAAGAGAGCCATATCAGAAAGCCTAATAGGTCGATTTGATGATATGAAGATGAAAGAAGGTGAAAACATTGTGCAATACACAAACAAACTAAAAGAGGTAGTACATGCTATTAGAGCATTTAGTGGAGTTATTGATGATGAAACAGTAATAACCAAGATTCTCAAAACTTTGCTGCTAGTTTATGTGATCAAGATCTATGTAATTCATGAAACAAGGGCTACATCCAACCTCACCCTTGACACTCTGATTGATAAGCTTACAACCTTTGAATTGAATAACTTTGACAATAGTGTTGTACCTTCTGTTGAATTCACTTTCATGTCTTCTTTGAAGATTGGTAAGTCTAGTAGTAGGAATGATAATAATAATGACAGTGACAGTAATACTGATGATGAACTTGATGAGCTTGAAGCTCTTATGGCCAGAAGATTTCCAAAAGGTAAGGGAAGGTATAGAGGCAAGTTACCTTTAGAAAGTTTTAATTGCAAAGAAGTTGGCCACATCATTGCTAGATGCCTGAATAAGAAAGAAGATGATAGATCCAAAGACCGATCCAAAGGAAGCTATGGGAGAAGAGTCAACAAAGGCTACCGACACAAAAACATAGACAATCAAGATAACTATGACAAAGGGAAAAGGTATGTTACATAGCCGAAGAATTTGAATCTGAATTTGACACTGACGATGATGTAGAAGTAGTATTTGTTGCTATAAAAGATGATTCAGAGGAAGAAGAGAAACATGAAGAAACAACATTGATCTCTAAAGTAAGCAGTAATGATACATGGATCATAGACAGTGGCTATACACATCGTATGACTGGTGATATAGAGAAATTTGATCTACTTGATGAATATGATGGTGGATCTGTTAGAATGGGAAATGATGCACCTTATATGGTGAGAGGTAAAGGTTCATTGATGATTAATGATAGAATAAAATGTGAGAATGCATACTGGGTAGATGGACTGAACTACAATCTGTTAAGTGTGGCACAACTGGATATCTCAGGCCACCGACTTTCTTTTAAGAGCAGAAAGGTAAGAATCTATGATGATGGAGGAAGACTTGTTGGAACCGGTACACAATCTAGAGGTAATCTATTTTATCTTGATATTGATCAGTCTTCTTGTTTATTAATGAAAGATGAAGATGCATGGTTGTGGCATAAGAGGTTATGTCATGTGAATTTTGATAACATGATCAAGATTAGTAAGAAGAAAAGAGTTAGAGGGTTGCCTAACTTGTCAAAACCAGATCATGCTATGTGCCATGAATGTCAGAAAGGTAAGATGACTAAGTCCATTTTTAAAAGAAAAGACTACTCAACAAAGAGGATACTTGAGTTGGTTCATACTGACCTATGTGGTCCTATGAGAACTTAGAGCTATTATGGTGATAGATACTTTATTCTTTTTGTTGATGACTATACTAGACTGATGAATGTTATGTTCCTGAAAGAGAAATATGAAGATTTTAAGATGTTTAAATGGTATAAGGTGAAGGTAGAAAAAGAGATTGGAAAAGAAATTAAATGCTTAAGATCTGATAGAGGAGGTGAATTTATCTCTGATGAGTTTACTAATTTATTTAATGAGAATGGTATTAAGAGACAGGTCTCTGCACCGAGAACACCTCAGCAGAATGGGATTGCTGAAACAAGGAACAACTCAATCATTAACTGTGCTAGAACACTAATGCTGCAAAAGAATATTTCTCAGACATATTGGAGGGAAGCTGTCAGCACAGCTATATATGTGCTTAACTGAGTACAACTGAAGAAGGACACCAACCTGACACCTTATGAGCTATGGTTTGGACACAAACCTATTGTAAGTTATTTCAAGATTTTTGGAAGTAAATGTTTTATTCTGAAAGATGAGAGAAAAGAGAAATTTGATTCTAAAGGTGATGAAGGAATATTCTTAGGATATTCTATTAAGAGTAAAGCATACAAATGTCTGAATAAGGTTACAAATAAGATGATTGAAAGTAATAATGTCTGTGTTGATGAGTTTGATGACAAGAACACATAAGAAAGAAAAGAACCAGAAGACTATGGTAGATTCACTTACATTGAACTTCCTGACTATATACCAAAGTCGCAACCTGTGATAACTGGTCAGCAGGAAAATAACCCTGAGGAAAAGGAAAGGGAAACTGACGAACAAGATGGTGCTATCGAGCAAGCACATGAACCTGAATAGGATGAACAAGAAAGAAGAAACCAAGTACTGGCTAGTTTTGTCAGAAGACATCATCTTGAGACACAAATTATTAGGAATAGACAAGCTGAAATACAGAAAAGAAGCAAAACAAGACAAGGTACATGTCTAGTCTATGAATTTGAACCAAAGAATGTGAAAGTTGCATTAGAACATGAAGAATGGATTAATGAAATGAAGGAGGAAATAGAACAAATAGAGAAAAACAAAACTTGGTCCTTAGTACCCTGACCTAAAGATAAGAATGTTATTGGTACTAAATGGATATTCAGAAACAAACTGAATGAAAATGGTGAAGTGACAAGAAATAAAGCGAGATTGGTATGCAAGGGATATGCACATGAAGAAGGCATTGATTATGGTGAGACATTTGCACCTGTTACTAGATTGGAAGGAGTTAGAATTCTACTTGCATATGCTGCACACAAGAAATTTAAGGTTTATCAAATGAATGTGAAGTCAGTATTTCTGAATGGTATACTTGAAGAAGAGGTCTACATAGAAGAACCTGAAGGATTCGTTGATTCAGACAACAAAAACATGGTATGTAGATTACACAAAGCTTTATATGGTTTGAAGCAAGCACCGAGAGCATGGTATGAAAGACTACATACTTACTTGTTAAGTATTGGATTTGTAAGAACTAGTGAGAACATCAATTTGTACATGAAAGGTGATATTGATGACACTATTATTATTGCTGAAATTTTTGTTGATGATATTATTTTTGGAGGTCAAGATCATGTATGTAAATATTTTGCTGATGGCATGAGGAATGAGTTTGAAATGTCTACGTTCAGAGAGATTAAATTCTTTCTTGAATTAAAAGTGATTCAACAGAGTGATGGAATATTCATCACACAGTCCAAGTACATAAAGGAAGTCTTGAAGACATTTGGCATGGATGATGCTAAACTTGTGGGAACACCGATGGCTACTGGAAGTAAATTGACAAAGGAAGATGAAACTACAGAGGTAAATCAGACCGATCCATGATTGGTAAGCTCATGTATGTAGTTCATAGTAGACCAAATATAGCACATGCTGTGGGAATTGTTGCTAGATATTCTACTAATCCTAGAGAATCACACATGATTGCTACTAAAAGGATCTTAAGATATCTAAAAAAGATAGAAGATTATGGATTATTGTATCCTAAGGAAGGTAAGTTTGAGGTGAAGTTTTATACTAATGTTGATTGGGATGGAAATGTAGATGACATAAAAAGTACCACTGGAGGAGCATTTTTCTTTGGTGAAAGACTTGTAACCTGGATAAGTAAAAAGCAAGCTTGTATTTCTCAGTCTACAGCTGAAGCAAAGTATGTTGCTACTGCTAGTAATTTCTCAAACATTGCATATATCAAGCAAGTGTTGGAAGGAATGAATGAGGTAATCACTGACCCGGTGATCATATACTATGACAACACAAGTGCTATTAATATTTCAAAGAATCCAGTGATGCACTCTAAGACAAAGCATATATCAATTAAGTATCACTACTTAAGAGAACAAGTGCAAAAGAAGCAAGTGAAGTTAGAATTTGTTACATCTAAAGAACAACTTGCAGACATTTTTACAAAGCCTCTACCGAAGGACACATTTGAATATTTGAGGACTAGACTTGGGGTCCGTCCCCTGTCTATTAGTCACTAATGTGATCTGGATGTTGCATCAGCCTAATCTTATCAGAAGATCATTCATGTTGATGTAGCATAGTTCACAATTTGGATATTGTTGAAGGTTGTGATTAAGTTTGAAGAACTGAAATAGATTGGGATATCAGTATACTAAGATACAGAGGAAGTAATGGACAATAGAGAGTTACTTGGCTATTACAGAGCTAATTATTTATTTGTTTCTTTGGCATTGTTGTCAAAGGGAGAGATAAATAATATGAAAAGGAAAATGAAAAGGGAAAGGAGATATGCATTGATGAGAACTATCTAAGGGAGAGATAATCTGAAAGGAACCTGAGAACTGAAAAGGTTATATCTACAGAATGACAAAGTTGTATTTTATAATACTGTTGAGTAACGTAGTGATTAAACATATTACGCTAGGGAGATCTTGTACAACATTTGATCACAAAGTTGTAGAATACATGTTTGGTATGTGTATTGTACATTTCATATTACTTGAGTTTCCATCAATGCCAAAGGGAGAGATTGATGAACTACAAATGATTTAGAACTTGAATGAAGAATCTATAATTTAAGATTACTGAGGAGTTGATGATTAGATATGCAAGATGATTTAAATTAGTATTATGTTGTCATTAATGTCAAATAGCTTGACAATACTTATCTTGTAAGTTACTATATCGACACATCTGAAGAAAGGTGTAAGAGAGGAAGAACATAAATATCTACATGAGGAAGATGTATATGATAGATGAGGATAAGGGATACACTGAGTAACTTTTTGATGAGTCTATGACTTGATGAAGTTGACTTTAGTATGTTGCATTCATCTATGATGAAAAATAGAGCTAAAAGACACAAAGTAGTGTTGTCGGTAAATAAAGCATTTTTGTATACATTGACGAAATGTAGTGTATACCAAGCGCAGTGTTAATCGAGCTTGTGTTCACTGACGCATTTCTTTGTTAACCGAGAAAAACATAAAGGAATTAAATGATTAGTTTAGTCGATAAAGTGATGAAAAGTAAAGTGTATGAAATCGAGGTAACATATAAGGTTTGTTATGAAGATTGACGACTAACATAAATCAAAAGGGATCTAATGGAGTAGATTGAAACGTGTTACTAACACATCAGCCGAGGAAGCTTAAAGCAACAAAATCTATGAATATGATTAAATGGAAAAATATGATGGAGGAAAAGAAAATGATTTACTCGTCTATATAAGAGACATTGGTTTCATTATTGAAATAGAGTCGAAAGAAGAAGATACTGCAGAATTATCGCGTGAAGGAGTTTTCATGCATTTTGATCATACTGGTTAATAAGAACTGAGTTGCAGAGCAATTACCGAGCTACAGAGAGTAATTACCGATAGATAGTAAGTTGATATAGTATTGAATTTGAAGTGTTATATTGATCAGAAATATTTGAATGAGCTGAACATTGATCTGTAAACTGCAAATTGAAGTTGTTTCAAGGAAGATCATCTACTATTACATAATTAACCATTGTACATAGTCAAATCTATTAATTGAGTGGACTATGAAAGTCTTTTGATATTTCATTCATAGAGTGAACATTGTTATCCTGTCAACCCCAGAGTGACTGCTGGTTGGATGATAACTTCTGGTCTAAAATCCTCTAACAAGGTCACACCTAACAGTGTGTTTGTAACCTTTAGTAGGGTTGGGTCTTCACCGACCTCACTTCAGAAGAGTGAACAATTTTGGGTTGCCGGTCCCAGGTGGTTTTTCCCTTCATAGGGTTTCCATGTTAAATCTCATGTTATGTGTTGATTGAGATATTTGTTTGTTATCATACTTTGCATATTACATGTTAGATTAATCGGTAACTATTATAAAGTTTAGACTGACAATCGGTAAAAACACAGAAAGTGAAAGTATTATATGTTTACTGAGTAGCAGAAGTAGTAGAATTGTTTTGGACTATACATTTTGAATTGTGGGACACTGGATAACTAATTCACCCCCCTCTCATTTATTTTAACACCATTAACCTTGGGTGAAGCAAAAGAGAAAGAAAAAGACAATTGACGAAAGATCTGGTTTAGGAAAGATCAAGTGACGCAACCTTGTCAAGATTGGATTGATTGTATGATAAAAAGATTGATTGGACATAAGTGTAGGATGCTATGCCCTAATTGTATGAGTAGACGTCCAAAAGATGGCGGACACGAGCTCACAACACTTAGATGTTTTGAAGGTTGAATTGAAAGATGGTTTTGACAAGGTTTTTGACATAAGATCAAACAGGATTTAGATCAAAAAATTAGAAGGCTGGATCAAACTCAAGAGACCACTTTTTTGGAAAATGTATTGGATTCTTCTAGTTTTCTGCTCTATTCTTGACACAGTGAATTTTCTGACAGAATTTGGAAGTTGGCTGTAAAAGCTGGATTTCTGACAAATTTTGGAAGGTTTATGACAACTTGATAAAATTCTGATACGAGTTTCTCCAGGCTCGTATGAATCTAGGTAGGGTCTAGCATGAGAGTTGACAAGGCTCATACGATAGTTGACACCAGGATTGAAAATTGCTTGACTTTTGTGACAACACTCGTACGACAATGTATAGGTTCTCGTACGACAATTAGGGGGTTCTGATACGACAGTTGGGAAAACTCGTATGACTTTTGTAGTTCCAGGATGAATTTTGACACCAAAAAGGATTTTTGTTCAAATTTTGCAATTTTTCCAGATTTTGGTCAATTTTGAAGGCTGGATTGTTCGTTTTAATAGATTTATATCATATAGCAGGCACACAAAATAACAATCAAGGGATTTCAAGAAATCAGTTGTCTCCAAACAATGAACAAGGGACAAAGAAACCTTGCACATGAACAAGAAATTGTGACTTAATGCTCCTAATCCCTAAGAATTCTACTTGTGTATGTTCTCAAAATATTTTTGCAATCACCCACATAGTCCTAGAAAATAAAAATTTGGTTGCACTAGGGTTCTTAGTAATGGTTTGACTCTGCAACTTTTGTAATCTCAAGAGGGAGAAATCCAGTCTAGGCGCACCAAGGTTTTAACACAGTCTGAGAATTTAATCAATCAGGAGCTGCTGAGGAGATTTGACAACCCAACAAGAGACTACACCTGTGGAGATTTCTTCCACAAGGGCATTTATATAGCGACTGCTGCTACCACGGCGAAAATGGCTATTATCACTTGAGGTTTCATCCACATGGTTGACCCAATAAAGAGAATTTCCACTACAGTTAACCCTCTCTATCAAGGTGACTCACAAAAATGACCATATGGGGACTTAGTTCAAATTCAAGGATTTGAGTTTTTGATACTACCCAAAAGGGGAGTAGAGCATAATCCTCTAGCCTCTTCACTTCACCAAAACATAGCAGATAGATTCTTTGACATGCTAAGACTGAAACTACCTCACCAAGGTTCTTGATGTCAACACCAATGTCTACTGAGCTCTCTAAGTGGGTCCAAGAGAGAACGTACCGATAAAAGGTGAAAACTAAATCAAGTAAGATCGTGAGATAATAACAGTATCCTCCCTACCTACAAGGGGATCTATCTTCGAGAAGAGCTTTGCATGTAAAAAAAGAGAATGAAGCCCAATCTCTCAAGAATGCCACAAATAGTGTTCATAGGGCCTAATTACTATGTTTAACAGATATACAAAAAGCAAATCTAGATTCGTTTTAAAGCCCAAAAGAACATGTGATTTATGAAAGCAGGAGACACTTAAGCTAAACACGTGAGAGGTTCATTTTAATTCCCAAAATCAAAGTGTTATAGGGATATAGTGAAATACCTTAGATCCCACACAATGTGCTTAGTAGATTTTATCTTATTTTTAGCTTTGTTGAGCAATCCTGCGCAAGCAAACCACGAACTCTCCAACAAGCAAACACACAAATACACAAACAAGATATGCAACGTATATTCAACTTATGAAAACCCTAGGGTTAGATCTGAAAATCAATTGTTAGGAGCAATAATAACCAGAAAATAATCCAAATGACAACTCATATCATGCATTGAACCATGTGAAAAATAAGTGCATACCCATCACAATTTTTTTATTTTTTTTTGCATTTGACCTAGTCAACAAGATCTATTTTTTTTTATATGATTTTCACCACAAAAATAGAAATGAAAAAAAGAGACCCCTACTAAAAAATAGAGAGATTTCTAAAAATGTAAAAAATTTAGAAAAATCTCTTCATTTGTGCCTTAGAGACCCATTTTACCAAAACAAACCAGTTTTTGTAAATTGACTATTTGAGCTATGACATTGCATCTAAATTTAAAATACAAAGAATGGACCCCCTGTATAATTTAAAGAGATTTCCAAAAATGTAAATTTTTTTGAAAAATATGCTGATTTGGGCTGAAAATTAATTTTTTATGAAAAATAAAGAAAAAAATATTAAAAATTCAAAATATCTCATAAAATTCTAAATTTTTTATCGAAGCTTCCCTGATATGTTGCCAACCTAAAAAAAATATTTCAAACCAAAAATCCAAGACATTTGAGAGATATGATAATATATTTGAAAATTTATGGTTTTAGTCTCCAAGCAAATCTGCACAAGGGGGTTAGCTCCAAAAAAAACCAAAACCAGCATGTAAAGGTGGGTTGCCCCATAGTGGGCACCAAAAATGTGTGTGAAATTTGTACCTAGTTGTGGACACAACACTTCAGTAAAACATTATTGGTTAATATGTCAGAAATCTGCAATATGAATAAACAGAATTAACCAGGCGATTTACTGCCTTCTAGTAGGTGGGAGTATGGTATTCTCATATTTTGATTGAGATCAGTGACAATGCAACACCTAAATGAAGGATTTAAAATGATGAAAGAAATGAGATATGAATGCAAATTAATCTTCTTTTTTTTTTTGATGTAATTATGATGAAAATTGATATGAAACTAGTCTAAGATGGATGAAATTGAATGCAAAATTGATCTAACAATGCTATGAAAAATGAATGAATGCTATGATCAAAACAATAAAAATCTCACAATCACTTGTTTGCAATAGATTGATTCTCCATATGCAAATTCGCTAGAGCTCAAGTATGCAAATTCGTGGGGGTTTGATGAAGGACTGAGCCTCAATTATATAAAAATCCATGGCTTGAGGGTGCATAAAAAAAGCCATAAATCACTCTTGATAAACTCAGGTTGATTTTTGAATTATCAATAAATTAAAATCAGTTAACTCACAAAATCATGCAAAATCAACTTTTAAACTCAAAATAGAGTTTA